>CM064554.1:16077272-16297769 GCA_032716605.1 Paralithodes platypus
ACCAGGGTGATGAGTCCCCCGCCTGCCCGCCGACAGCATGTTGTCTTGTTCCTTGATGGTGGTGAAAGACATGAAATGTGGGTGTTTTTTGTGTTGTGTAAGATGGCAATGTGTATGTTGTGTTGTTTGATGAAGTGTGAGAGTTTGTGTTTCTTTGTGTGATGCCATCTATATTCAATTGGAGAATGTTAATGTTATGTGCACGATGGATGTTGGGTGCTGCTGCACGAGGATGGGGTGGGAGGGTGAGGGAGTGGGGGGGGGGGTGAGGGAGGGGCTGGGGGTTGGGATGGGTGAGGTGGGGGTGGGGATTGGGGAGCAGGAGATGGGGGTTGGACTGGATTAGGATAGGGTGTGGTGTGTTGAGTTGAGGATGTGGATGGTATGGGAAGGTTAGGTGGGTTAGGGAGGAGAGGTGGACGGGTTTTAGGGGGGGGAGTGGATGATATGGGAAGGTTAGGTGGGTTGGGGAGGAGAGGTGGAAGGGTTTTAGGCGAGGGAGGGGCATGAGGAACAGGTCCAGGTGTTCGTGAAGTGTTTCTTGGAGGCAAGTGGTGTGCAGGTGAAGTGGGTCCAGTTCCTGCATGAATTGCAGAGAACTGAACCCTTAGTGTGGCGACTCAATGTGATGGGTTTTGAGCAGGTTGGACATATATATGTGTAGGTGGCTCCTGGGTTGCTCTCAATGCCTCCGGCTAGAAGAATGTTTTCGAGAAATGACATCCGGAGAGTCATTTCTCGGTGTAGGAAAAACTGTGTGATGTGTGTGTGTGTGGTGTGAGAGGTGTGGAAATTCCCGGCGCGACCGAAGCCGCTCCAAGGACTCCTGTACGAGTAGGCATAATTGCCCGAAATTGCCTTCATTCCCTGCTTCATTTTCATGCATAAGCACAAAGCCAGAGCGTAATACGATTATGTATTCGTGAAAGTACGGTAATAGCTTTCAAATTACTCCTGAATCATCCCTGTACGACGTCTGGTTTTCTTGTAAGGATCTTGCAAACGAAGGGCAAAATTGCTAAAAATTACCAAATCCGATAGGCAAAATGGCTAAAAATTACCAATTATTTTCTGTTTTCGCTATGTGTGACGCTGCACATAAGTGAGCTCTCTCTCACACAAACCTCAGTGTCGTGGCGGGGCCTTTAGGCTCCGGCTGACGTCCATCCGTGCTGCTTGCAAAAGCTGGCTGGCTCACAGGCTACAAAATAGCCGGAAAATCGTCTCCGTCATATGAGGGGCCCCGCGGGAATTGGGTTAAGAAGTGTGGTGGTTTTGATTATTTGATAGGGTCACCATAAGGGTAATGGTGAGGCATTTTTTCTGTACAGAAGCTTGGCCTTTTTGGTTGGGGCTTCTTAGGAATGTGACCTTTTTCGTTAGCCATGGAGAAACTGCAGAGGTACAAATTATTATAAGCAACCTCATGTTAAAAATATATTATATATTTTTGTTTAGCTTTACTTGGCATTCCTCTTCCTCTATGTATCTAGCAATTTAACCCCCTCAAACTCCTTATGACGCGATGGTGTGGTAATTACCCCGGGCCGAAAAGCTCTAAAAGACGATCGAGTGATAACTCAAGCGAGCTTGAAATACGCAGGCGTTTCGTTCATGGGCACCCCTTCAGGGATCAAGGTGTCCGGCAATATATACCGGTAGGCTATAGATAAATTCATTTTTGGGCTATTTCTTCCATTTTATTTATCCTGTTAAAGTGCTTGATTGATTTTTGTGCTAATGTAGTTAGTATTTGGAGTAATTTTACATATTTCAGCTAAATCTGAAGAGCACATGCAATTTATTTGTGCATGTTCAGTAAGTATTGCTGGGGAAAGGGTTAACGTATTCATCTTTTGGGGTATTTATTCTATGTTTTTATCATGTTTCTGTGATTGATTGAGTTTTGTGCTAATGTAGTTGGTATTTGGTATAATTTTACATATTTTAGATAAATCAGAAGCGCACATGCAATATATTTGGGCATTTTCAGTCAGTATTTTGGGGGAAACGGTTAACATACAGTATTCATCATAGGAAGGGAAGAGGATGTGTAGCTCAGATCTTTGCCCTGAAATATGTTGTGGAGAAATATCTTGAGAAGGGACAAAAGTTGTATGCTGCCTTCATGGACTTGGAGAAGGCCTATGAAAGAGTTGATAGAGAAGGTACCGGTATGTAGAAAGTACTTGGAATATACGGAGCAGATAGCAAGTTACTGAAAGCAGTGAAAAGCATGTATGCGGGTGCAAAGGTGTCAGTATGTGTTGAGAATGAACAGAGCGAGTTCTTTGATCTGAATTTTGGGTTAAAGAAAGGGTGTGTGATGTCCCCGTGGTTGTTCAATATATACTGTACTGTATATGGATGGAGTCATAAAAGAAATGCAAGGATGAGCAGTGGATGTTGGTGTACCACTAATAAGGGAAGGCAACGAGTGGAATGACAGAGTTGATAGAGAAGGTATGTGGAAAGTACTGAGAATATATGGAGTAGATGGCAAGTTGCTGAAAGCAGTGAAGAGTATGTATGAGAGTGCAAAGTTATCAGTACGTGTGAAGAATGAACAGAGGGAGTTCTTTGATCTGAATGTTTGGTAAAGCAAGGGTGTGTGATGTTCCGATGGTTGTTCTATAATTATATACAGTACATGGATGGAGTCATAAAAGAAATACAAGGAAGAGCAGTGGATGTTTGTGTACTGCTGTTTGCTGACGATATGAATGGGAGTTGCAGGGTCTGGTAAATATGTTTGGAACAGTGTGCGAAAAATGGAATCTGAAGGTAAATGCGGGGAAGAGCAAGGTGAAGTTGAACGGTCAGGCTATGGAGGTTGTCAGCTCATTTAAGTATCTTGGCAGTGTACAGAGTAAAGATGGGAGTATGGATGAAGAAGTGTGGGAGAGGGTGCAACAGGGGAAGAGGGTTGTAGGAATGCTGAAAGCAGGAACATGAAAATAGGGTGGTCAGCATGGAACTGAAGAAGTCCTTGCATGACAGTGTGGTAATCCCGACACTGACTTACGGAAGCGAAGCATGGACGTTGTTGGAGAGATTCAAACCAAGAGTGAAAGGGATGGAAATGAGTTACTTGAGAAGTGTGTGCAGAGTTACATGGAGGATAGACAGACGAATGAGGAAGTACGAGAGAGGTGTGGTGTGAATGTACTGGAAAGTGCGAAAAAGAACACTTTGAGATGGTTTGGCCATGTGGAATGTATGGGAAGCGAGAGAATGACTAAGAGAGTGTACGAGTGAGGTGGAAGGACAGAGGGAGAAATAAACCGAGAGAGAGGTGGAAGGATGGAGTTAAGAAGTATATGCGTGAAAGCGGTGCTGGATGGGAGGAGGGGCATCGACTGACTGGGGACAGAGGTGCATAGGGGTGTTTCGTTCGTGGCCAATCCTTCGGGGATCAAGGCGTCCGTCAATAGATAGATAGATAAATTCATCTTTAGGGCTATTTCTTAAATTTTCTTTATCCTGTTAGTGTACTTTATCAAATGTTTTGGTAATGTAGTTGGTAATTGGTGTAATTTTACATATTTCAGATATAGGATGTCAACAGAATAACAAATGATGAGCTGAAGAGACGTTTAGGTATAAAGAGTATTAACGAGGAGATGCGTACAAGTAAACTGGGATGGTATGGACATGTGGAGAGAATGGATGAACAAAATTGGGTGAAAAGATGCAGGTCTGCGATTGTGGAGGAAGCTGCACCATGGGGTGGACCGAGTAAGACCTGGGATCGGACTATACGTGCCGATCTCAAATCCAAAAACTTGACAAGTAAAGCATCCCTTAACAGGGTTGCCTGGAACGCCGCCATTAGGAAAAGAGACTGAAACTGCACATCTGTGTGGACCACTCAGTCTTAAAATTTTATGTACATATGTATGTATAAATCAGAAGAGCACATGCAATCTATTTTGACATTTCAGTCAGTATTGCTGGGTAAAGGGTTAACATATTAATCTTTTGGAGTATTTCTTCCATTTATTTATCCTGTTAGTGAGTTTATTGATTTCAGTGCTACTGTAGTGGTATTTGGTGTAATTTTACATATTTTAGATAAATCTGAAGAGGACGTGCAATATAATTGGGCATTTTCAGTCAGTACTGCTGGGGAAACGGTTAGCATACTGTAGTTATCTTAGGAAGGGAAGAGGATGTGTAGCTCAGATTTTTGCCCGGAAATGTGTTGTGGAGAAATATCTGGAGAAGCGACAAAAGTTGTATGCTGCATTTATGGAGTTGGAGAAGGCCTATGACAGAATTGATAGAGAAGGTATGTGGAAAGTACCGGTACTGAGAATATACGGAGTAGATGGCAAGTTGCTGAAAGCAATGAAGAGCATGTATGAGGGTGCAAAGGTGTCAGTATGTGTGGATAATTAACAGAGCGAGTTCTTTAATTTGAGTGTTGGGTTAAAGCAAGGGTGTGTGTGATGTCCCCATGGTTGTTCAATATATACCGGTACAGTATATGGATGGAGTCATGAAAGAAATACAAGGAAGAGCAGCGGATGTTGGTGTACCGCTGATAAGGGAAGGAAACGAGTGGAAGTTGCCTCAACAGTACAGTACCGGTACTACTGTTGCTGACAACACAGTTCTGATGAGCGATAGTGAATGGGAGTTGCAGGGTCAGGTAAATATGTTTGGAACAGTGTGTGAAAACGGAATCTGGAGGTAAATGCTAGGAAGAGCAATATTATGGTCTTTGAAAGGGGTGCAACCATAGAGTGTGAAGTGAGGTTGAACGGCTATGAAGAATGTCAGCTCATTTAAGTATTTGGGCAGTGTGTTGAGTAAAGATGTGAGTAGGCCTATGGATGAAGAAGTGTGGGAGAAAGTGTAACAGGGGAAGAGCGTTATAGGAACTCTGAAATCAGTAAGAAGAAATAGGGTGGTCAGCATGGAAGTAAAGAAGTCCTTGCATGACAGTGTGGTAATCCCGACATTGACTTATGGGAGGGAAGCATGGACGTTTCTGACTGGGATTGATCATTGATAATCATTGGTTATGCTAGTTGGAAAATTAGTGGGGTAGAATGTAGAGTTCGGGTGTACTGCCAGCCTTGTTTACACTACGCGGAGCGGCGGCGGACGCTGGCCATCATGTTCCCGTCGATTTGACTGCTTTTGGATACAATAATAGGTTGAGGGGGGGTTACCCCCCCATGACATATTGTCATCATCATATATATTGCCAGCAGGAGGCAAATAACCGAAAAAAACGCCTTCAAAATAGACGCGAACTAAATGATGGTTCACACATAGCCGAGTCGGTGCGCGAGTCCAACATGAGTGATGAAATTTTGCTATTCAGCAATGACTCGTCGATACTCCTCAACACTCGTATAGACTCGTGCTACGCTCGTGTATACTCTTTGTTTACTCGACACACTCGTGGGTACTCGCCACAGGGTCCTAAAATTTCATGCATGCATGACATTTTTGGGCCCCGTGGCGAGTACCCACGAGTGTGGCCTAAATACGTGTAGACTCGTGTACATACGTGTTAACTCGTGTTTGACTCTGAATAACTCTTCGTTATTCGTGTTAACTCGTGTTGACTCGTGTAAACCCGTGTAACACTCTATGGTGATTAGTCACTTTTCGTCATCATTTCGACGTTGACGAAGCAACACGTGTCTACACGCAACAACACGTATGTAACACACATGCAACACGTATCAACCAGAGTAGAAAGCACGAATGTGAGTGCCAAAATTTGGTGCCCCCATGATGCCAGAGTTTACACGATTCAAACACGATCCACTGAGAAGAAAACACGAGTGTAACACGAAAAAGCAAGTGTCATTTGAAATTCCGTTATTTAAAAAATGTAGGACGAATCAACAGGAGTTTACACGAGTTTACACGGATGTAACACGAGTCAACACGTCTGCAACAGAGATCCAACGAGAGTCAACACGTTGTCTTTCGTGTTGATCCGTATTACAATCGCGTTGACTCGTGTTAGACTCGTCCATACTCTTTGTTTACGTGCCCTGGAATGTGGCCATTATTTTTCAAATTTTTGACACTCGTGTTGGGTTCGTATTACACTCGTTTTGACTCTCAGTTACTCGTACAGACTCTTGCATGAACACGTGTTGACTCGTATTGACTCGAGTTAACTCGTGTTACACTCTCCTCGACTCGGGAGCAATTGCTACTCGCGGCCGACTCAGCCTCCAGCGACGGCGATAATCGACGAGTGTGACTCGTGTTGGACTCGCGCACCGACTCGGCTATGTGTGAACCAGCCTTTAACCACGGTGATCAACATATGTAAACATGACGGCGGCGGTGTCGGCGTTGGACACTTGCGATAATGTTCCAGTCTATTTTGAATGCCATTGGATACAATAATATGTTGAGGGGCGGCTTTGCCCCCATGATGTGTTGTCATCATCATATACTGTATATTGCCAGTAGGGGGCAAACAACCAAAAAAATGGCCACAAAGCCCTCCCCTCAACATATTATTGTATCCAATGGCAGTCAAAATAGACGGGAACATGATGGCAAGCTTCCGTCGCCGCTCTGCGCAGTGTAAACAATGGTGGCGGTACACCCGAACTCTACATTCTACCCGGCTAGGCCTATATTATAGGCTACAATAAATAAGTAGGCTTGGCTATTTTATCTATAGGCTAGGCCTAGTCTAATATTACAATTTAAGGTAGCATTCAAGTTGACTACAGCAGGACTTACCCTTGACCAGGTATAGGCTATCCTAGTGTTTACTAAGCCTATACCCCTTTGAAAGGACATTAGCCTAGCCTATTCTAACAACCTTACCTAACCTATTATAGTAGGCTATTATGGGTGGGGGCTGCTGCCCCCACACCCGATTTTTGGTGTATTTGTCTATTTTGTCTGTGAAGTGGGAATTTTTTTCAATTTGTCGATAACGAAAATCCTCCATGCGGACTATAGCCTATGGAGAAAAATATGGCGAATCTATTGTTGCCTATTATCTCTAATAAATTGTTTCTCATAATGCTGCAGTAGTGTCGTTTAAAATACCAACTATTTAATTGTGTGCCTTTAAAAATTACCTAAATTAGGCTATAGGCTACTGGAAGATTAGAAGAATCTTTAAGAAAGACCAGGTTAGGGTTATTGTCGTGCCAAAGCTAGATTATAGCCTAAATATAAAAGGAAGTGAATAAAATGAAATATGCCGAAAAAATCGCTGTCAAAATAGACGCGAAGTTAACCGCGGCGATCGCCCTATGTAAACATGACGACCGTACACCCGGTAACTACATCCATTAAGTTACTGTGGGACACAAAATATGTTGAGGGGGTCTCTGCGGCTCTGCCCCCCCACGTCGGCCCGTCATGTATTATGATGTACGGTAAGTCATCATCATCTGTGCTAATTCATAGGATCCCCAATTAAGGACAAAGTCAATCAACAGACGAAATAAGCTCCCAAATTACAATAACATAGTGGCCCGCCGTTTATGGGCGACTTTTTACACGTCATTTTAAATGTTACTTTCCTGCCCTGGTCTAGGCCTAATAGATTATTCCAAAGAATCAAACTTAAATTAAAAGGAAGTAGCCTAGCCTACAGTTTATAGGAAGGCTATTCCAACATGCATTCCAGAACTTAGGCTAGCCTAGGCCTAGGCTATATGAAAATTTGTGGGTGGTCTGCCAAAAAAGAATCACTAGGCCTATTAGGCTATGGGTAGGCTAGTATGGGGTGCATTTTGCAAATCTTCTGAACTCTTAGGCCTAGGCTAGGCTAAATTAAAACTCACAAAATCTGAGTAAAACCAGCACTAGAATTTTGTCTTGTGTTATCTTGGGGGTTAAGGGCAACCTCAGGCGAATACTCGCCCGTTCCGGCCCTACCGTAGTCGCGGAGATCCTATGTCACAATTAAATTAGTTTATAGTTAAGGTTAAATTTCACCACCGTGTCACTTTCACTCTAGGTCATTCGTAGAACCGTAACACTGTAAAGGCAACAACCCAATAGCAGGTCATCAGGTGGCGAACCAGAGACCTACAAACCGCGGTACTAGGGCCAGAGCAATGTCTTGAAGCGAGGTGCCCTTATCAACCAACCCCAGATAATCCAGTAGGAGCTGTCGGAAGGAATCCATCTTTGAAGCCAGAAAGGGACGCCCATCCACATGCTCAGTGACGGGACGAGGCGAGGCTTAGGAGGCATATGTAGGACGACCAGATGTAGTATGTGGAGGGGAAGAGGTACCGTACGACGATATATGGGATGCGGAGACTGCGGAGGGAAGAGCTCGTCAAAGTCATACGGTTCCTCAGTACCTCAACAATAACCGGGGGACGGCCGGTGCGGGCAATGGTCGATCGCCGTAGTTAATATAAGTTCGCGTCTATTTTGACGGCGATTTTTGTTTTAGTTAGGCTAGGCCTAGGCTATTTGCCCCCTGCTGGCAATATATATGATGATGACAATATGTCATGGGGGGTGATTGACCCCCTCAACATATTATTGTATCCAACGATCTCTAACCTCTATATCTCAAAATGGGCTAGAGCAAATTGGCTGTAAATTTCCACATCTAGGCTATTCTTTGACAGATTTGCTCCCTCCAATTAATATTTATTAGCATAAATTCAGCCTAGTTTAGCCTATAAAACAAAAACTAACATTTGTTTAGCCTAGGCCTACATATAAAAAGAAAAACCCCACTCGTACTGCAATTATAAGCATATACAGTATATGAGTATCTAAGTTACAAAGCAAATGTTTTTGTATAAAATAAACCATAAAATTGTCATCTTTCAACTGTTGAGGTCATGGGGTTGTGGGGAGATTGTAGGCACCAATCGATCAGGGTTAGACCCAGGTGAGGTTTTAGGCATGTGATAAAGAGTCGCTGGAACTCCTGTTTCACTTGCTTGGCCTCTCTTACTGATTTTCTTTGTGCCTCATTTACACTGAGAGCAATCCAGCTAGCTCTCACAAACACCTCCTCCTCCTATCCACTTCACTACACTAAACATGCACACCACACTTCATTCTTCCACACCAAAATTTAAAAAAAAAAAAAATGATGAATTGCAGCCCAGCCTCGGAGTCCCCAGGGGGGGGGACCATAAATGCCCCCTCACCCGACCGACCATCCCCTGACGACCCCACACAATTACCTGGACCTCGGCCTGTTACTCTTTCTATTAATTTCTGCAACATTCGCGGACTTTCCTCTAACTTTCACTCTGTTGAGCACCATCTCTCCTCCTACAAACCTGATCTTCTCTTCCTCACCGAAACTCAGGTGTCTGTAGCAACATCCAGCAACCCCTTCTCTGTATCCTCCTACTTTCTCTATCCTAGTTTCAAAGCCAAAGGCGGATGTTGTGCATATGTGCACAACAAACTCACTTGCTCTCGTGTTCCCGATTTCGACTCCTCTGAATTCTCAACTTTATGGCTCAAACTTTCCTGTCATTCTCTTACTAAATATTTCTGTGCTGTCTATCTTTCCCCTAACTCTACCAACTTTCCCAAATTCTTTGACTATCTAAACTCTACAGTGGAACACATTCTATCCATTTCTCCTTTCTCAGAAATCTCCATCTTAGGAGATTTCAGCGTTCACCACCGCCATTGGCTCTCCTCTCACACTACTGATCCACCTGGTGAACAAGCCTACGTCTTTTCTATCCTAAATGACCTAGAGCAGTTAGTTCTGCAACCCACCCGTATCCTGGATCGCATCGGAGATCGGCCCAACATTCTTGACCTGTTTCTAACTTCTAACCCTTCTTCTTATACTGTCGATCTTTTCTCTCCTTTGGGCTCCTCCGACCATAAACTTATCTCTGTCACCTGTCCTATCTCTCCAGTACAGTCACCCGATCCTCCTAGCCGGCGGCGCTTGTGGCACTTTGGCGCTGCCGACAGGGAGGCTCTTTGGCAGTACTTCTTTGATTTCCCATGGAATGATTTCTGCTTCCATGGCCGAGGACCCTCGGAGAGTGCTGAACGCATTACCGAGGTAATCCTATCGGGCATGGAAGCATACATTCCATTCTCTTTCTCTCAGACTAATGCTAAAAAATCTTGGTTTACTCACGCCTGTTCTACTGCTGTCCGCAATAAGGAGGAAGCATTCAAACGGTACCGACGCCTTAAAACTCAAGACTCTCATTCTTCATATGTTTCTGCCCGGAATCAAGCCAAATCTGTTCTTCGACTTGCCAAACACTCTTTCATCAATAATAAATGCACTGAACTATCCAACTCTAGCTCTTCCCAAGCTTTCTGGCATCTAGCCAAAAACCTCTCCAACAATTTCTCTTCCTCGTCTTTCCCTCCCTTTCCCACTCTGATGGCACAACCATCACTTCTTCCTCTGACAAAGCTAAACTCTTCGCTCAAACTTTTGCTAGAAACTCCACCTTGGATGATTCCGGTGCTATTCCTCCCTCTCCGCCCTCCTCTCTCTTACTTATGCCTAATATCCTAATCTCTTCTAAAGATGTACTTTCTACCCTCTCTGGGCTTAACACTAATAAGGCGTACGGTCCGGACGGTGTTCCTCCTGTTGTTCTCAAAAACTGTGCTTCCGTGCTGACTCCCTGCCTAGGCAAACTCTTTCGTCTCTGTCTATCCTCTAACGTCTTCCCTTCATGCTGGAAGTTTGCTCACATTCAACCTGTCCCAAAGAAGGGTGACCGCTCTCAACCCTCCAACTATCGTCCAATTGCTCTTATCTCTTGTCTTTCTAAAGTTTTTGAAACTATTCTTGCTTCCAAATTTCTTAAGCATTTCTCTTCTCATAATCTGCTCTCAGATCGCCAGTATGGCTTCCTTAAGGGTCGCTCTACTGGTGATCTTCTTTCATATCTTACTAACTCTTGGTCATCCTCCTTTCGGGACTTCGGTGAGACTTTTTCTATTGCACTAGACATATCGAAAGCCTTCGATAGAGTCTGGCATAAATCTTTAATTTCTAAACTACCCTCCTTCGGTTTCTATCCCTCCATCTGTGCCTTTGTCTCTAATTTCCTTTCCGGCCGTTCCATAGCCGCGGTTGTGGACGGCCATTGTTCACTTCCTCACTCTATAAACTCCGGTGTTCCTCAGGGCTCTGTCCTATCTCCTATTCTCTTTCTAATTTTTATAAATGATCTCCTTAACTGTACCTTAATTCGCATCCATTCATACGCAGACGACTCAACCTTGCACTACTCCATTAGTTTTTCAGAACGCCCCAGCCAGCAATCCCTCAACGACAAACGTAATGAAGCTATAGAACTCTTAAATTCTGATCTAAATACTATTTCCAATTGGGGCAGAGAAAACCTTGTTAACTTTAATGCTTCCAAAACCCAATTTCTCCATCTATCTACCCGTCAGGATCTCCCAGCGGACTATCCCTTATTCTTCAACAATACAAAAATCAACCCTTCATCTTCTCTCAATATTCTTGGTGTCTCTTTTTCTTCTGCTCTCATTTAGAAGGACCATATTACCAGTCTTGCTAAGGCAGCCTCCCAGAAGCTGGGTGTGCTCAACCGCCTTAGGGGGTTCTTTTCCCCTGCACAGCTTCTTGCTCTGTACAGGGGCATAGTGCGCCCTTGTATTGAGTATTGTTCACATGTGTGGGGAGGTTCCTCTCACACTGCTCTCCTAGACAAAGTTGAAAGGAAGGCCTTTCGTATCATTATCTCCCGTCCACTCACCAACTCTCTGCAATCTCTCTCTCTCCGCCGCAATGTTGCATCTCTCTCGCTATTCTATCGCTACTATAATAATCAGTGTTCCTCAGAGCTATCTCAGTGCATACCACCTCCTTTACGTAGGGCACGTGGTACCCGTCTTGCAACTCAATCCCACCCCTACTCTGTGCAACTCTCCAACCCAAGAGTGAAACGTTACTCTCAAACTTTCTTCTACTCAACAGCTGAGCTCTGGAACTCTCTCCCAGAATCAGTCTTTCCCTCTTCCTATGACTTAAATTGCTTCAAACTCCGTGTGTCCAGGCATTTTGGCTCGAACGTCCCTTGATTTTGGCCCTGTCACTCTTTCAACTATGGGGGAGGCACTCGCTATAGGCAGTTATGCCTTTTGCCTCCCTCAATCACATAGAAAAAAAAAAAAAAAAAAAAAAAAATATAAAAAAACTGATACATTAGGAAAAAATGCATTAAGATTTGTGTTAGCGGTCTATCGTCCCCTTTATTTACATAGTCGCACGCTCGCAGTTACATTCGCGTCTAATTTGACTGTGGTTATTTGCCCCTGCTGGTGATATATATGATGATGACAATAAGTCATAGGGGGATAAAGCCCCCTCAACCCATTATTGTATCCCACAGCCAGGCGTTGAGTAAATTGTTTTGTTACCGGCCGGCGGATTGAGGGTGGCTTTACCCCAGGGTGTCAAACGAGAGCCGAGTCCAATATGTTTTGTCTTTATTATTGTATAGGGCCTAGGCCTATGTAAAGATAAAATTATGGTTTATAGTTTAAATTATGTCTTTGGAAGTGATAAAGTGGCCAAAACAATGCTATTCCAAGTTAATTTTCTTGTATTCCTTCTCATATTCATTCGAGTCTCCACACAAAATTGCTTCGGTTTGACACCCTGCTTTACCCCAGCAGTTAAATTAGAAGCGAATGTAGGCCTAACTGCGAGCGTGCGACTAGGCTATATAAACAAAGCTTTTGGTATGACCACACTACAACTCTTACCAAAACTGGGAGTCATCAAGGAAGGTACAATTTATTCCAGTGGGAGAAAATCCAGTGAAAATGAGTCAAACAATTAGTGTAATAAAGAAGAAAATGGAAGAAGACAATTTTAAATCTGAAGATATGTGGATGACAAGTTTAGTTGATAAATACAAGAATCGACCTAATGAACAAATGCTTGATACCATGTGCCTAGCCTCTTTCTGTTCAGAATTCCGAATTATGGCCAAATCCGAGAAACCCAGTGCAGTAAAAAGAAACCATAAGAATCCTGTCTATAAATTACAAAATGAGCTTGGTTATGTGCATAAAAGATCCAGAACAGATCCTGCTGTTATAAGGTATGCAAAATTCTCACGTTCCAAGGAACCTGAAAAATATTACCAAAGCATGCTTCAACTTTTTCTACCTTACCGCTTAGATATTCAATTACGGCCGAATACTTTTGAGACATATGAACATGTCTATGAAACGGGAGCTATTAAGTGTGGTACAGAAGTTTTACAATCTGTAAAAACAATTGTTAAATTAAATAAAGCAATGTTTGAAGTAGATGGTGAATCTATTGATGTGGCCCAAGAAATGCTAGAAAAACATGGATCATTGGAAGATGCATGGGCTCAAATCTGTCCAGAGACCGAAGTTGAAAGGTTAGAATGTACAAGCTTACCCAAATTAAAAAATGAAAAAATAAATGAGGACTCGGATATTCCAGATTTACTTCAGTGCAGCAATAAAGAACATAATATTGAAATTCACCAGTTTGCTGTATCACCGCATGAGGCACATAAACTATGTCGTTCACTTAATAAGCAACAACAAAATATATTCTATACAGTTAGACAGTGGTGTATAAATAAAAGAAACAAAAGTGAATCAGAGCCATTTCATGTGTTCATTACTGGTGGTACAGGAAAAAGTAACTTGATAAAATGCATTCACTATGAGGCCACCAGAATTCTTCCTCCTACTTTGCAAAATCCAGATGATGTATCTGTAGTGTTAATTGCTTCAACTGGTGTTGCAGCCTTTAACATTGGTGCATCAACAATACATAGTTTATTTTGTATTAGCATTAATTCAAAGCTACCCTACCAACCTCTTTAACATATATACATGGAAGACTGAGACACATAAAGCAATGTAAGAGCTTCTCACGATTTGGTACTGTATCAGTCATTGCTGTTGGAGATTTTTATCAACTTAATCCAGTGAAAGGTAAAGCCTTATATACTGACAGTGTTGGTTTGAATCTTTGGACAGATTTATTTTCTATTGCTGAATTAACACAAATAATGAGACAGAAAGAGGGTGTGTTTGCAGAAACACTTAATCGCATAATAACAAAAGAAATCTGAACCTTTAATGAATGAGGACATGGACTTACTACGCAAATGTGAGACAGGCGAGGATAGTGATGCTCTTCACATATTTGCAACAAATCATCAGGTTGATGCATACAATATTTCAAGGTTAAATTCATCATGTTCTAATAGTATTTCTATTGATGCAGAAGATTTCTATAGAGATGCTAGAACTGAAAAGCTGGAAAAAGAGCTTCTCCTTATAACAAAGTGTTTAACACCAGTCTTTTGAGTAAACTTGTAATCGCAGTTGATGCACGCGTTATGCTGACAACAAATATTGATGTTTCAGATGGTTTAGTAAACGGTGTAATTGGAACAGTTTCATTTGTACAACATACTGCTGGTGTTACCTTTCCTCAAGTAATATACATAGTGTTTGATGATGCAAAAGTTGGAAGCAAATTGCGAAAACAGAAACATATTTTACAAACAGTAAAGAACAGCACTCCCATTATGATTGAAGAGGATAGAGTAACTAATAATGGTGGTGTAAGACGGCAATTTCCATTGAAACTTGCATTTGCCTGTTCTGTACATAAAATCCAAGGATGTACTTTAAGCAAGTGTGTTGTGTCTTTGGACAAAATATTTACAGCAGGTCAAGCTTATGTTGCACTAAGTCGTGCCACTTCAATGGAAGGACTTATAATACAAGACTTTGAAGAGTCCTCCATTTATTGTAGTGAAAGGTAGAAATAGCCCTATCTAGTATGCCTCGTTTTATTAGTTATGCAAACAATCAAGTAAATGAACATCAAGAGGGGTTGAAAATAATCTTGCACAATATTGAAGGTTTAAAATCCCATATTAAAGATATAAGATCAGACATACGGTTCTTAGTAGCTAATGTAATTTGTGTGACAGAAACTTGGCTTACTAAGAATGACTCTCAAGGAAAGCCAGAGCTGAATGGATTTACCTTTTTTCATAAAACAAGAGAGGAATGTTACAACTCATCAGACAAAGCTTGTGCTCATTTAAAACTAGAAACTCATGGAGGTGTTGGTGTATATTACCGTAAAGATTTTAAGTGTGATATAATACATTTTTCAGTGGCTAACTTAGAATATCTGGCCTGTTTTTCTGTTGAATGGAATATAATAACTGTTGTAATATACAGACCAGTTTCATAATTATAGACTTAATTATTTTTAGAGAAAATTTAAGTAAATTGCTAAATGAACTAGGCAAATACACAATTGGTTGCATTGTGATGGGGGACTTTAATGAAAACATCCAAACTAACTCTTCTATTGTAAAGTTAATGGAAAAGCGTGGATACACTCAACATGTAACACAACCAACAACTGAAAATGGCGCACTAATTGATCATGTATATGCTAAGAGGTTAGGAAATATGAAGGTGAAAGTTATTCCCACATATTACAGATATCATGAGGGAATTTCCATTGAAATTTGAAATGACCCTCCAGTAATTTATAATCTAATCCCTATAAAATCATAATATATACAGTAGGCTATTGTAAATATTGCAATGTGTTTGGTTACCGGTACCCGTTATCTTTTTATGTAGTGCATTATTGAGCATTCTGATTTCTTCTTTAGCCTTTGTGGTGTTGTCCTTGTATAATAAGGTGATTACTTGAGCAATACTAAATGCTATACATACCGTACTGTACTATATTTTATGTTTTTGAGCATTAATTGTTTACTAATCTAGATATTGTAATACTGTGTACTTTATGTAAGAATTCCCCCCTAATATTATGCTCCCTAAAGCAGTTGGGGGGGGGGGGGGGCTGGCGACTGGAGATTGATGGGGGAGGGTTATGCTTATTTTACTCCCTCTCCCCTTCAGCTTTCGTCGTCGGCTTGACTAAATTTTCGTAGTTTTTCATTCCTCTTTCTATGTTTTTCCCCTTCTGTTCTTATTCTGTCTCATTCGGTTGTCCTCCGGACGGCCTATATCATATGCCACCCGGGCCTGGCTAGGTTACTAGCTCCTGACCTGATTTGTGTCGGTCGCTGATGCGGTCGAGCTGACTCGATTTCCCTCGGTGTGTGTATTTTTTGTGCATTTCGGTGGGATATATTTTGTCCATAGACCTGATCTCTCATTCTTCGCTTTTGATCACTTCTTAATTGGTGCTGTGCTGCAGTGTAGCAGTTCTTGCCTCATCTTTCGGATCTACCCTATAAGAGTTCTGCTGTGGAACTCATGTGGTGCGGCTGAATTGGTGAAATGGCGAGAAATGTCTGCGTATCTTCACCGTCCTAGATTTGTTCACCTGCCCTTCTCTACCTATCATGTCTTGATTGGTTGTCCATCTTGATCTAATTCTTCAGGCCAGCCCTATTAGAGTATTTTTGGGGAGCTCAGTGGTGTGGTTAAACTATTTTTAATATATATTTGTTTAAATATGTAAGATATGCAATAAATTATGTAAATATATTGTTTTTACTTTATACCTATACATATAACTGTCATTATTAAGGAAATTCCATTGACTATTTACATCGCTAGGCCTAGCTTCCTTATTTCTATTAATTTCCTCCAGTTCACAATGAAACCTATTGCTAACTTCCTTGTTCTTCAGCAGCCGCGGCGGTGTCGGCGTTGGACGCTTGGGATAATGTTCCCGTCTATTTTGAATGCCATTGGATACGATAATATGTTGAAAGCCCCCCCTCACCCCCCCATGACATGTTATCATCAGCATATATTATATTGCCAGTAGGGGGCAAACAACCAAAAAAATTGCTGCAAAGCCCTTCCCTCAACATATTATTGTATCCAATGGCAGTCAAAATAGACAGAACATGATCGCAAGCGTCCACCGCCGCCGCCGCCATGGTCATGTTTACATGGTCAACCGCCGCAGTTTGGTTAGGCCTATTTGCCCCCTGCTGGCAAATTATATGATGATGACAATATGTCATGGGGGTGTTTGCCCCCCTCAACATATTATTGTATCCAACGGCATTCAAAATGGACGTGAACATGATGGCAAGATTTCGTCACCGCTCTGCGTAGTGTAAACAATGGTGGCGGTAAGCCCGAACTCTACATTCTGCCCGGCTAGGCCTATATTATAGGCTACAATAAATGAGTAGGCTAAGCTATTTTATCTATAGGCTAGGCCTAGTCTAATATTACAATTTAAGGTAGCATTCAAGGAGACTACAGCAGGACTTACCTTTGACCGGGTATAGGCTATCCTAGTGTTTACTTGACCTATACCCTTTGAAAAGACATTAGCCTAGCCTAACCTAACAACCTTACCTAACCGATCATAGTAGGCTATTATGGGTGGGGGCTGCCACCCCCACACCCCGATTTTTGGTGTATTTGTCTATTTTGCCCCCTGCTGGCAATATGACGATGACATGACAAGTTTTTCATTCCTCTTTCTATGTTTTTCCCCTTCTGTTCTTATTCTGTCTCATTCGGTTGTCCTCCGGATGGCCTATATCATATGCCACCCTGGCCTGGCTAGGTTATTAGCTCCTGACCTGATTTGTGTCGGTCGCTGATGCGGTCGAGCTGACTCGATTTCCCTCGGTGTGTGTATTTTTTGTGCATTTCGGTGCGATATATTTTTCCATAGACCTGATCTCTCATTCTTCGCTTTTGATCACTTCTTAATTGATGCTGTGCTGCAGTGTAGCAGTTCTTGCCTCATCTTTCGGCTCTACCCTATAAGAGTTCTGCTGCGGAACTCATGTGGTGCGGCTGAATTGGTGAAATGGCGAGAAATGTCTGCGTATCTTCACCGTCCTAGATTTGTTCACCTGCCCTTCCCTACCTATCATGTCTTGATTGGTTGTCCATCTTGATCTAATTCTTCAGGCCAGCCCTATTAGAGTATTTTGGGGGAACTCAGTGGTGTGGTTAAACTATTTTTAACATACATTTGTTTAAATATGTAAGATATGCAATAAATTATGTAAAATATATTGTTTTTACTTTATACCTATACATATAATTGTCATTATTAAGGAAATTCCATTGACTATTTACATCGCTAGGCCTAGCTTCCTTATTTCTATTAATTTCCTCCAGTTCACAATGAAACCTATTGCTAACTTCCTTGTTCTTCAGCAGCCGCGGCGGTGTCGGCGTTGGACGCTTGGGAAAATGTTCCCGTCTATTTTGAATGCCATTGGATACAATAATATGTTGAAAGCCCCCCCTCACCCACCCCCCCATGACATGTTATCATCATCATATATTATATTGCCAGTAGGGGGCAAACAACCAAAAAAATTGCCACAAAGCCCTTCCCTCAACATATTATTGTATCCAATGGCAGTCAAAATAGATGGGAACATGATCGCAAGCGTCCACCGCCGCCGCCGCCGTCATGTTTACATGGTCGATTGCCGCAGTTTGGTTAGGCCTATTTGCCCCCTGCTGGCAAATTATATGATGATGACAATATGTCATGGGGGTGTTTGCCCTCCTCAACATATTATTGTATCCAACGGCATTCAAAATGGACGGGAACATGATGGCAAGCTTTCGTCGCCGCTCTGCGTAGTGTAAACATTGGTGGCGGTACGCCCGAACTCTACATTCTGCCCGGCTAGGCTTTTATTATAGGCTGCAATAAATGAGTAGGCTAAGCTATTTTATCTATAGGCTAGGCCTAGTCTAATATTACAATTCAAGGTAGCATTCAAGGAGACTACAGCAGGACTTACCTTTGACCGGGTATAGGCTATCCTAGTGTTTACTAGGCCTATACCCCTTTGAAAGGACATTAGCCTAGCCTAACCTAACAACCTTACATAACCTATCATAGTAGGCTATTATGGGTGGGGGCTGCCACCCCCACACCCAATTTTTGGTGTATTTGTCTATTTTGCCCCCTGCTGGCACCCTCAACATATTATTGTATCCATTGGCATTCAAAATAGACGGGAACATGATTGCAGACGTCCGCCGCCTCCGTCATGTTTACATTTGTCGATCGGCGTTGTTAAGTTCGTGTCTATTTTGACGGAGATTTATTTTGGTTATTTGCCCTCTGCTGGAAATATATATTATGATGACAATATGTCATGGGGGGGTGAAGGGGGGCAAAGCCCAACCTCAACATATTATTGTATCCAAAGGCAGTCTAAATAGACAGGAAAAGGATGGCAAGCGTCCGACGCCACTACGCGTACGCGTAATGTAAACAAGGCTGGCGATACACCCAGTAACTACATCCTACCCTGCTAATGTCCTTTCAAAGGGGTAGCCTATAAATTAGTAAACACTAGGATAGCCTATACAACGCAACTCTTGCCAATAGGCCTAGCCTAAAGGCTAACCTATTCATAAAGGTGTCTATTTTGACGGCAATTTTTTCGGTTATTTGCCCCCTGCTGGCAATATATATGATGGTGAAAATATGTCATGGGGTGGGGGGGGGGGGGTGAGGGGGGGACAAAGCCCCCCTCAACATATTGTATCCAATGGCATTCAAAATAGACAGGAACTTTATTGCAAACGTCCGACACCTCCCCCGCCACCGCCATGTTTACATGTGTCGATCGCCGTGGTTAAGTTCGCGTCTATTTTGACGGCGATTTTTTTCGGTTAATTGCCCCCTGCTGGCAATATATAAGATGATGACAATATGTCATGAGGGGGCGGGGGGGGCCTCAACAATGACCTCTAACCTCTGTATCTCAAATAGGGCTAGAGCAAATTGGCTGCAAATTTCCACATGTAGGGTATTCCTTGACTGACTCTTCCCAAATGGTAGACATATTAGCTTGATCACTCTAGGCCTAGTTGTTTTTTAGTTACAGAGGTTATAGCCTAGGTCATGATTTCTTGCCTACTTACAACGAATAGACTAGGCCTATTGTAGATTGGTAAAATATTTGCTTAATATGCCTAGGCTATGTTGGCTGTGCAATTGTCTCGATTTGACTATTTTTACCTAATTAGGTCTAAAGCAGCCTGAGTCTATTCCCAAACCCCAAACAGTATCCCATGTTAAGCCCTAGGCTAGGCCTAGGCCTAATCCCACTCTCAATCAAAATTCGAACTGTTAAATTCGTACCTACCGGTAGCGGTAGCGCTGCCTAGGCTAGGCCTATATTTTTCGTGAATAGATATAGAAAATGGTTTAAAGGAAAGAGCATCCTATATTATGTTCAAATAATATGTAATAGCACTGTGTATGGTTGTATTAAATTTAAATAGTGATAGATGTGTATATTAATGGGATAAATACTCCAAAGTTCGCATACGTTCAGAAAATTATAGTGCAACACTGTTGCCAGATACTAATCAATCCCATTATCATTATATCATAATGGCTTTTACTCATTTGCATAATTGCAAATACCAAGGACATTAATATAATATTGATAACATTCAAGACCTCTTTCGCCGCCTTATTAGAAATAATTTATTAGGGAAAATAGGGACCAATAGACTCGCCATATTTTTCTTATTATAGTTCGCATGGAGGAATTTAGTTATCGACACTTGAAAAAACCCGATTACAACGAAAAATAACACGAAAATAATGTCCCGAACGTAAACAAAGCATTGCACCCAATGAATCCTTCGACCTGGGTCCTCTTCTTCTTGTTTTGAAAGATGCGGTGAGTGCGATTCACCCAATAAATGGCTTGAACGTTACTCACAAAAACGATATTATATTATATTATATTAGGGTTAGGTTAGGTTAGGTTAGGTTAATCTAATCTAATCTAATATAATATTTGTACATTTTGGAAGCGTGCATGGATTCCCCACAATTTTCCTTACCTACTGTAAATGCGCGATTCACCCAATAAATGGCGCCATTTGACGGAGTATCTTCAGATTAATGAATAATGGATAAGTTAATGCAAATCCTCCACTCAAACCATGATAAACAACAATTAAACACTATATTCCCTGGAAAAAATATAAAGAAACTTGGTAAATAAGGCGGCTCTAGCTGTCTTGAATGTTACCATAATATTTTCCTATCTTTTTTGTAGTGATATTTGTCTGATTTAGTGGTATATTGGTGTCTGTCTAGGGTTGTAATGCATTGTGAAAGTTACCTCTGCATCTCTGACTTGGTATAACAGTTCGGTATGGGCCGGCTTAAGTACCCCTGCTTTCTTTGAGTACTACACGGCAAGAGAAGCTTTCGGTTCTGTCACAGACTGTCATTACTGTTCAAGGTAAACAGAAACTGCTAAATTCGACATCATGTTCAAATAATATGTAATAGCATTGTCTATGGTTGTATTAGACAACAATTGTGATAGGTTTCTATTTTATGTGGATAAATAGTATTAAGCTGAATAAACTAAATACCGAAAGTTCACTAGAGTGGTTGTTGATACATTTGCTAGATGAGGGAGGAGGGAGGTAGGAAGGAAGGGCTAGACAGTGTTGCCAGTTGTATCGCTACATATTACCGCTAGATGTAGAGCTATTTACTTAAATTTAGCAGCCATTTTTTCATATCTAGAGAGATTTACTAGGGATAATTTGAAAATTTCAGACATTCTAGTCATACTACATTGTAAAATTTGCAAAACAAACAAACCAAAACTCTTTAGAAATTGCAGCATTATCCTAACATTGTTTGGCTATGTAGCAACATGCTAGCGACTTTTGAGAAAGGATCTAGCGGTATTTCGTGGTAACACTTTAGGAGGGTTAAAATACAAGTCACACGGGCAATTGCCAAAACTTTAAAGGTCTATATCATTGTTATGAAACTAAGCATTTGGCAAAGGGAGGAATTGTTAAAAACCTTAGCCAATACTCTGTCATTCACCAAAAATAAATATGAATTATCATTATTATTTGGTAGGGTAGGTATGTATAGGTAGGTTGGCTAAATAATTGCTGGAATTCGTAGGGACGAACTGTTTTGAGAGAGTTAAATAAAAAACAAATTATAGATCTGAATAATAAAGAGATTATGTTATTAAGCAAAACTGCGGGATGCGTGGAAGCCTATAGACTGTAGACGGTAAACTTTGTGTGGGTAGCGAATGCGGTTTTAAAGTAATTTAAGAATAGACAGTTTTCAATGCTGCGGCCAAACTATTCCACCCATTTATATTCTTTTGGTATCAAAACGTTCGGAATCGCGAGCCTCACCCAACTACGCAAACATGGCTTTGATCATCGGCGTAGTTTTGAAGATGTGGAATTTTAAGTGGAATTCGAGGTTTTTTCAAGATTGCCAGAAAAAAAAACCCACGTGCAAAAGCAAAACCTTCTCTATAAAATTTGCGGAGCATTAGTAGGGGAGTGCGTATGCCAAAGCCCAGTCGTTTCCTGTGAGTGGGAGAGACGGTATTTAGGCGTCAAGTTTTTCGGGAAATCGGCTGCCACGGACCTGTTTGGCCACCATGCCGGATGTTTAGCATATCAAAAGTTGCCCAATACAAAAATGCACCTCTTGTGAAAGTTTGATCCCGATCCAAAAAGCGGTTCTGGAGTTATTGCGTCGAAACTGGCGCGTAAGAAGAATTTGGATGAAAACCCAGATTTAATGTTTACAATAGGGGTTCCCCGTAGGGGACGAACCCCAAATAATAATTAAAGTTGCAAGCAACGTTGTGCGGGGTTCGAGTGGGGTTGCCCGCAGGGTATTGTGTTGGATACAAGGGCTGTGCCACATATATCAAAATATCATGTATCTTATCGGGCATGGAGAAAGTACAGAAGGAATATAGTGTAGCCATTTTGGCTATGGCCACTTAGACCATTAAGGAGTGTGACCATTTTGGTTGAAGCTATTAATCCTGTAACGAGTTGTTGTTGTTGTTGTTGTTCCCTAAGCTGCCTGGCCGAACAGCTCCGAGTCCCTGAGGAAGGCCATGGCCATGATCGGGCTTTCCCACAGAGCTCTCATTGAGTGTAGATTGTGTTGTTGGCGTAAGTGGTTGTGTGAAATGCAGTCTTCTATGATGTGTTTAATGGTATGGGGTGCTGTGTTACATCCCGGGCAGGCGTCGACAACGGAGTCATCCAGTCTCTTCTGATAGCTCAGGAGAGCTGGATGGTGTCCTCATCTCAGCCTGGCCAGGTGGACTCTGTCCTCGCGAGGAAGGGAGGATTCGGAAGGATGGATTTCGGGAGGTCGTGCTTGCAGCTGCGTGTTGTCTGTGAGTGAGTGGATGGATCGGCGAGAGATATGAGTATGGATGTGCTTCTGGAAGTTGGTTCGGGGTGGGCAGGGAGGGAGAGAGGACAGTAATTGTGTGTGATACCGTGTGCTGGGTGTTGTTTTGATATTTCTTGGTGTCTGTGGGTGTGTTGCCATGTAGTTTAGTGGGTGGTCTTGGTTCGTGGAGGCTGCTGGCATGAATTGAGTGCCTCTCATGTCCAGATGGTCTTTGACTTTGAGGATTTTGGTTTCTTGATGTAGGTGATCTGTGGGTGCAGTAGCTGTGCAGCCTGTAATGATCTTCAGGGCTTTGTTTTGAATAGTCTGTAAGGTCTAATGATGTGTTTCAGCTAGGTTAGAAGCCCAGGCTGGGCTTGTGTATTCCATCACTGATCTTATGTATTGTTTATATACTGTGGTGGTAGTTTCTTTGTTGTGTCCAAATTTTGTGTGAGCATGTGACCTGAGGGCGTTAAGTCTGGGTGTCAGTTTCTTTTTAATGTTTGTGGTGTGCTGTTTGAATGTCATATGAGTATCATATGTTACTCCTAGGATTTTGGGTGTGTGTGTATGTGTTAGGGGTGTGTTGTTTATGGTGAGTTGAGGGATGTATTCGTGTTCTCCTGTCCAGCTTGTGAGCAGGGTTGCGGTGGATTTAGCTGGGGCTAGATTAAGTCTGTTTGTAGTGCACCAGCCATGTAGTGTGTTCAGATAGGGTTGAAGGAGATCTGTTGCTCTGTTTGGGTCATGGTGTGTGCATGTGAGTGTTATGTCATCTGCATAGGAGGCTAAGTTTATTTGGGGCGTATTGGGTGTAGTTATATCGTGCATGTACAGATTGAAGAGTGCAGGCGATAGGACGGATCCTTGTGGGACTCCGTTTGGAAAGTTTCTGATTTTAGATGACTGACCGGCAAAAGATACGTGTGCACATCTGCCTGCTAGGAAGTTGGCCAGCCACCTTTTTGTGTTGTTGTGCATGTTTGTGTTGTAGATTTTGTTTGTTAGGTTGTGGCGGGGGATGGCATCGAAGGCTTTACTAATGTCGAGTGTGGCTAATAGTGATCTGTGTGGTGGTCTAGCTGAGTTGATGCCGTCAAAAGCTCTTTGTGTAAGGTCTGTGAGAAGAGTGTTTGTGGAGTGCAGTGGCCTAAAGCCATGTTGTGTTGGAGCTAGGGGTAGGTCGGGTGTAATTAGTTGTAATACTAGGCGTTCCATGACTTTGGAGGGGGAGCAAATGAGTGTGATGGGGCGGTGCGAGGAGGGTAGCGTGGGGTCTTTGTTGGGTTTGGGGAATGTGGTGATGATACCATGCTTCCAAATGTCTGGTATTGTGTTGTGTGAATAACTGTAGTTTGATATGTTAGCGAGTGCTTGTATGCCTTGTGGTCCCAGGTGTCTGAGGTGTATGTTGCTTATGTTGTCTAGGCCACAAGTGGGTGAGTGCTTGAGATTGTTGATGATATGCTTTGTCTGGTTATTGGTGAAGGGTGTATAGTCAGGGTCTGTGGGAAATTGTCTCTTACGTCGGATGACACGTCGGTCGTCTTTGTGAGGTTTTAGGTGGCTATCGTAAAAATACGATAGAATATGACTCTTTTGTGATCTCGTATGTCTCTGTGATGTCACGATCGCTCCTACAGCACGACGTAGGATGAGTAGATCGTATATTATAAGATTGTAAATAAGTTAAGTTATAAGAGGCCTAATATGCTATTAAGCAATATTGCCATGGTCTTATGTAGTATATATGAATTTATCGTATATATTAATATAATTTATCGTATAGAGCAACCTAGATGCGGTACGATAATTTGGGCTCCTGGCGGTTTGCCAAGGCAGAAAGGTGTGCTTTTGAGGAACGCCAGAGCCTTCACGAACACCAACCAGTTAACATCTAAATTTCCGCCCTCAGTTGATCGAGCTTTTGTGCCTCTAATCACAATACACATACAGCAATACACTCAGCTACACCATCACGACGCTCTCATCGACACCATGACTGACTGATAGATAAGCATAATATTCATGTCCATTCCCATGTAATCATTTATTCTTTCTTTAACACCTTAAGAGCGGCCTATGCGGTTTATTTATATGTACCGCCCAGCAGGGTGTTTTTAGCCAAAATAGGGCTGTTTACGTGATCATTTTCATGCCTAAATAAGACCCAGAACGTAAAACAAGTATCTATCCCTGAAAGGGCATAAACAGAGCTTTCGAATGACACCATAACGATCCTTTTATGATGGCTAGTTTTCTTGCAATAACCGTGCAACAGCGAGTGCAAAAAGCATGTAATTAGGCACTTTCCCCATACAATTCCTTATATAGCGAGTGAGAGAGGTAGGAGGGAGGTGAGATTCGTGTCAGTAGGTTCGCCGCGGTGGTCTGGAGCAGTCATACGCTCGCTACTCTCCTGCCACCACTTGTCTCTCTCTCTCAGCAACATTACGTGCTGAAATTGCCACTCCAGTTATGTCGAGCGCCGCCACATAGTCCAGCTTTATTTAACTCGACTTATGTGGTGAGCCGCTAATTAAGGGTTAACTTGACTCGAGTCTTGGGACCGAAGTCTCGTTCCCCAATGTCCACCGCCATATTGGGTAAAACGTTCTCCCTTGCCTCATTGCCACGTGGAACTATTGGTGAGTTAATTCCTGGCTAATATTAACCCTTATAACCGTACCCTATATATACATTTATTATGTGAGACCTTTGGATATAAATTAGCTTGTTTCAGATTGAATTCAATTTAGATATAGAGTAGTTTTCATTTAGATTGATTTTATTTGGTTCATTATAGCTTAGTAATATTTAACTTCCATTGATAGTTTACCACATTGGTGCCCAGACCCGGGAAATTAGCTACCAGTAAGGGATTTTAACCCTTAAAAAGCGGCTCACCACATAAGTCGTATTTAATAAAGCTGGACTATGTGGCGGCGCTCGACATAGGTCGAGTGGCAATTTCAGCACGTAATGTTGCTGAGAGAGAGAGACAAGTGGTGGCAGGAGACTAGCGAGCGTATGACTGCTCCAGACCACCGCGGCGAACCTACTGACACGAATCTCAGCTCCCTCCTCCCTCTCTCACTCGCTACATACTGAATTGAATGGGGAAAGTACCGAATTACATGCTTTTTGCACTCGCGTTGCACGGTTATTGCAAGAAAACTATCCATCATACAAGGATCGTTATGGTGTCATTCGAAAGCTCTGTTCATGCCCTTTCAGGGATAGATACTTGTTTTACGTTCTGGGTCTTATTTAGGCATGAAAATGATCACGTAAACAGCCCTATTTTGGCTAAAAACACCCCGCTGGGCGGTACATATAAATAAACCGCATAGGCCGCTAAAGAAGGGTTAAGGCAATGAACAAGGGGACATATAACAGGATGCAGGAACAACTCTATGATAAACTGGTAAGGCTAGCCAAGCGGTGGTTAGAGCCGGAATGCAGAGTCACATCGTTGCACCTGCCTAAGTCCTGCATCCCACCCATCATCTTTCCCCAATAATTTTCTTTTCCGTTTCGGACTTCCTGTGACATATGACCTGACCTAACATTTTTTCTTGTTCAATATGATCCATTAGTAGGTATTGCTATTTAGTGTACTATTTTTTCTCCATAACATAGAAGTCCGCCGGTCGGCGTCTCTTAATTAGACTATTATTTGGCAGTTGTCTTTGTAACGTAGCATTTAGATACATAGCCTAAAGGCTCACATGCAAAATGAATAAAGACCATAAAGAGACACTGTCTAGTGGGGTGCTGAGCAAAGCCCCTAAAAATCAAAGGGCGGGACTTCGGGGAGTATTAAATAGGCTAATTGTGGACGTCAACACTTTCATCACTACTGCTGAACTTGAGGAATTGGAGGCTAGATTAGAAAACGTCCAGGCTACCCACGGTCGTATTACGGCTCTGAGTGAGGCGATTGTGGCTGACATGATAGAGGAGGAAGAGATAGTTACAGAGTGTGATAATCGCGCCCTCTATGACGAACCTGTCTTTAGAGCGAAGTACCTATTACAGCGTGCTGTCGCAAGTAAGAAGGGAGGCGATAATGAGGCCCATAGAAGGGCTGACCCAAAACATACTGTACACCTCCCAAAGCTCAATCTTCCTACATTTGGGGGCAAGTTGACTGAGTGGTTAGCTTTTTGGGACGTATTTCGATCTACGGTTCATGAATCCTCTTTGGATAATGTCCGCAAGTTTCACTATCTGAAGGGACAAATGGAAGGAGAGGCCTTACATTTAATAGAGGGTTTTGCAGTAGTGGGTGGTAGTTATCTTGAAGCGGTACACTTATTAGAGTCCACATACGGGGATAGAGAGCAGTTGAAGATGGCCCATGTCGTTGCCTTGTTGGGGCTCGCAGAACCACAGTGTAAGGTTGATGAGTTGACAACCTTCAGGGCAAATATGGAGTGCCATACTCGATCGCTAGACACCCTAGGGCTTACCACACAGGAAATGATAGTCATTATCTTGCGTCAGAAGAAGCACTATGGCAATACTTGATAAGGTAAGATCATTTGAGCTGGGGAATTCAAAACTCAGTTCAGTAAGGAGATCAATAATCTACAGTTGAACAAAGGGAGAATGTATGTGTCGGGAGGGAGTGAGAATGTGGAGAAGAGGGGAACAATAAGCATGACAGTGGGGACTAAAGAAAAGAAAGAGGGTGCGTATAAGAAACCTGCTCAGATTCTATGTAAGCTATGTAACAACAATCATAAATGGAGTTTCTGCGTAAAATACCCAACAAATGAAACAAAACTAGCACAGGCGAAAAGATTGAAGCTATGTGTAGATTGTCTAAGTAAAGAACATGGTAAGCAGGGACAATGTACTGCTACATACTTAAGGCCCTGTCGCCACTGCAAAGGACATCACTTTGATAAGTTGTGTCCTACAGCAGATAAAGTCAAAGACGTCAAAACAGAGGGTACTACAACTGTGACACTAGGTAGCATGCAAGACACCACTATATTGCCCACAATACAGATTCCCATGGAAGGTAATGACAGTAACAAAGTTTGTCGGGTACTTCTAGATCAAGGGTCTCAACGTTCCTTTATAAAGAGGTCCGTACTAGTGGGACTGAAGCACCGAATCGTAGGGGCTGAGACTCTTCGATTACAGGGCTTCACAGGGGTTACTGATAAGCAAGACTACGAGATAGCGGAGATTTCATATTTCTATCGTAAAAACCGGTACTTTATGACTTGTATCGTAGTAGACACCCTACCAGAATATGTATCTGTAGGAGTGAAGAAGGTGGAACACGCATTACATAGCAAAGGGGTTAACTTGTCAGATCCCATGGGAAATCAGAGTGAGGTGCATGTTCTACTTGGTGTGGATCATTATTATGAAGTAGTATACCCTGGATTTAAAAAGATGTGTGGTGTAATTTTAATCCCCACTAAATTTGGATATTGCATGAGCGGAAAGGTGCATACTACACAGTCAAAGGTCCTGGTCGACACGGTCTCGATATATAGAGTCAATGTAACCGCGGCAGAGGAGTTGGGAAGGGAGGATTCCCAACCTAGTGACCCTAAGATGGCTGCCGAGTTCGACCTAGAACGACTGTGGAGATTGGATCACATAGGCATTAATCCTATGGAGACTGATTATGACTCGGAAGTTGCGCTACAAAGGTTTGACGAGTCTGTGTGCTACTGTGCCTCAGACAAGCAATATAAAGTTAGTTTACCCTGGAAGAACAGTGAGATAAGCCTGCCTACCAACTATGGTTTGGCATTAGGTCGCTTGCGCGCATTGCAGCGGAAATTGTCTAACGAACCGAGCACGCGCCAGGCGTATGACGATGTATTTCGGAGTTATGAGGATAGGGGTTTTATTGAGAGAGTCGATGTCAAGGAACCGTTTAAGAAGGGTAGGGTTCACTATCTGGCCCATCATGGGGTAAGGAAAGAGAGCGTCACCACACCAATACGGGTGGTGTATGACTGCTCTGCCCACCAAGGTCAACAACCCAGTCTAAATGACTGCCTGTTGACAGGTCCGTCCATGGTGTCGGACCTGTCCCAACTCTATTGCGGTTTAGGCTGGGGAAGTACGCCTATAGCAGTGACATCGAGAAAGCATTCTTGATGGTCAAGCTAAAGGAGGAAGATAGAGATGTTACCCACTTTCTTTGGTTCGGCGACATTAGCGACTCTGAAAGTCCAATCATAATATACCGTTTTCGGGTTGTACTCTTTGGGGCCACTTGCTCGCAGTTTTTGTTAAATGCCACAATCAGAAAACATCTAGCTGACGCTCATGAGGACACAAGTAAACTATCTCGCGGATTATACATTGACAATTTGCATTGATGATTTGTTATATGCATACTGGCAAGCACGCAGATTGTTTGCGGATGCACATCTATTTCTCTGCGAGTGGGTTACTAATAGTGAAGATCTTCAGAGTTTAATACAGGTGGACGGTACGGCATCTCTTAACCAGGAAAAGTCCAGAAATTTGGGGATGATCTGGCAACCTAAACATGACATACTAACTTTTCAAACAAGGTCTTTTGCTCAGCAGACAGGAGCGCACACAAAAAGAAGTCTGTTGAGCAAAGTTGCGCAATTTTTTGATCCTTTGGGTCTAGCATTACCTGTTACCATAAGAGCTAGGATTCTAATGCAGGAAGTTTGGAGACGTAAAATAGGATGGGATGACAGTTTGCCCGAGGACCTGAATGACCAAGGGACATTGTTGTTGAATGAATATGCCATCCTATGTACTAAACCTATACCTCGTAAAGTGGCGGCGTTCGGTGACGTTACGTTACACACGTTTTGCGATGCTAGCGCCACGGCATACGGGGTAGCCATATATGTTGTTACTTCATTTGGGGCACATTTAGTTACAGCCCGGGCCAAGGTAGCCCCGGTTAAAAAGGTAACTATCCCTAAAATGGAATTGACTGCCATGCTGCTATTAGCACGTCAGGTGCAACATGTACGCGCAGCATACGAGAGCGAATTAAATATTGAAATCGTTCACGTATGGTGCGATAGTCAGGTCGCACTCAACTGGATACATAGCAAGAAGTCTCTGCCAGTTTATGTGCGGAATAGGGTAGATGAGATTAGAGCCCTTTTGCCAGACGTTGCTTATCATTATGTAAATACAAAAGAAAACCCTAGTGATCTCATAACTAGGGGTATAACGGCTAGCCAGCTAATGAAGTCCGTATTGTGGTGGCATGGTCCAAAGTGGCTGCTCCATGAAAGTGAATGGACGATATGGCATGCTGTTGGTGAGGGACTTCTGCCACTGGAAACAGTGGGAGTTACAGCCCAACCAAAAGAGCCACCGGGTCCAATCATGGAGTGGGCAAGATTCGGTGACTATAATAAACTAGTCAGAGTTGTAGCTTGGGTATTGCGATATGTATCCAATCTCAAGCTTAAAGTAACGGGCCAACTCTGCAACAGGGGTCACAACATTGATGCTTGTGAATTTAAAGCAGCTGAAGTAACTTTGATCAAATGGGTTCAAGTAGAAACCTTTTCCAATGAATTAGAATCCTTGAAAAGCTCGAATAAAACATTAATGCCTAATATAGAGCGTCAACTAAGGTTGCACCTAGACAATGGCCTCATCAGGTGTGAGGGTCGCCTGAAGTGGTCGGGTGTACCAGATGGCACAAACCGCCCTATACTTATGCCAACAAGACATCACGTTACTGATCTATTGATCATACGTGCACATAGGGAAGTAAAACACTACGGGGTATGTCATATTATATCAAATTTACGTCTCACATGGTAGATACCCAGAGTTCGACAAGTAGCTCGACGCGTAGTAAGAAAGTGTGTAATATGCCAGAGACTAAAGGGTAAACCTTATGCAACTGGACCAGCTCCACCTCTACCTGAATGCCGTGTAAAGCATGTAGAACCTTTCCAAGCGGTAGGATTAGATTACACAGGGTCATTAAAGACGAGGGAGCATGAGAAAGTTTATATATTATTGTTTACCTGTGCAACATCTCGAGCGGTACACCTAGAACTATGTGATAATATATCTAGCGAAGAATTTATGCCGGCGTTCAGACGGTTTTGTGCCCGTCGTTCATTCCCTCAACTCATTCTTAGCGACAATGCTCCCACTTATGTCCAAGCATCAAAATATCTAAAGGATATGAGTAGTGATTCTACTATCATCACTTTTTTGGGAGAGAAGAAGTGCGAATGGAGGTTCATTCCAGTTAAGGCATCTTGGTTTGGTGGAATGTGGGAACGATGTGTCGGCATAGTAAAGTCAGGACTAAGAGGGGTTGTAGGACGTGCTCTATTAAAGAAGAGTGAGTTGACGACAGTCCTCACAGAGATAGAGGCAGTCGTGAATGATCGCCCGCTTACATATGTGTACACCGACCTGCAAGAACCACTACCATTAACGCCAGCTCACTTGCTATATGGAAAACCATTGACTGCGTTTCCATCTGATTTTCAGTCCATAGTAGAGTTAGAGGATCCCTCGTTGTACTCTGAGGTAGCGGTGTCTAAGAGATACCAGTATATATCCAGGATAATCGAGGATTTAAGGAAACGGTGGATTAGTGAATATCTGCTAGCATTGAGAGAAAGGAGTGTTACTCCCTCTGGTAGACCAACGGCACCTACAGTTAGTGAAGTTGTTTTAATTAAAGAAGATAGTCCTCGTTTATACTGGAAATTAGGCCGCGTGTTGGAGGTATACAAGGGGGCAGACTCTGTAGAGTGGGTGGCGCTATTGAAGACAGCCACTGGTACTACTGTTCGTCCTATCGCACGTTTGTACGCTTTGGAGCTCGATTCTGCATTGCAATCTGATGCTCCACCTGTTATTGCTGGGTCAGAGGATTCTCAAAGGAACGACTCACCTCTTACTGATGGTGATCATTCTCGGACCGGGACGCGTCCCAGACGCACTGCTGCTGGCGCCGTCGACTTGTGGCGTCAGAAGATAGCCTCTGGGCAACTTTAGGTTTAAGGTGGGGTTCAGGTCTTTTTTGTGGGGGGAGTGTATCGTATAAATACGATAGAATATGACTCTTTTGTGATCTCGTATGTCTCTGTGACGTCACGATCGCTCCTACAGCACGACGTAGGACGAGTAGATCGTATATTATAAGATTGTAAATAAGTTAAGTTATAAAAGGCCTAATATGCTATTAAGCAATGTTGCCATGGTCTTATGTAGTATATATGAATTTATCGTATATATTAATATAATTTATCGTATAGAGCAACCTAGATGCGGTACGATAATTTGGGCTCCTGGCGGTTTGCCAAGGCAGCAAGGTGTGCTTTTGAGGAACGCCAGAGCCTTCACGAACACCAACCAGTTAACATCTAAATTTCCGCCCTCAGTTGAGCGAGCTTTTGTGCCTCTAATCACAATACACATACAGCAATACACTCAGCTACACCATCACGACGCTCTCATCGACACCATGACTGACTGATAGATAAGCATATCATTCATGTCCATTCCCATGTAATCATTTATTCTTTCTTTAACTTGACTCGAGTCTTGGGACCGAAGTCTCGTTCCCCATTGTCCACCGCCATATTGGGTAAAACGTTCTCCCTTGCCTCATTGCCACGTGGAACTATTGGTGAGTTAATTCCTGGCTAATATTAACCCTTATAACCTTACCCTATATATTCATTTATTATGTGAGACCTTTGGATATAAATTAGCTTGTTTCAGATTGAATTCAATTTAGATATAGAGTAGTTTTCATTTAGATTGATTTGATTTGATTCATTATAGCTTAGTAATATTTAACTTCCATTGATAGTTTACCACAGTGGCTGACATGTGAGAAGTGATTGATGAGAGTGTTTGCTTGTTATTTACATGAAGGAGTAGAGTCTGTTGTTGTGATTGCAGCATGTGATTGTGTTGTGTTGCTGTTGGAAATTGTGATGCTGTTTAGTGTTTTGTAGAGGTTTTTGGGGTTTGTTTTGTGATCAAGTGTTTGTAGGAAGTTATTCCAATTTAGTTTTTGTTGTTCTTGTATTTTGCTGTTAGTTTGGGTGTTGAATGCTTGGATTTGTTGTGTGATGTCTTGTGTGTGGGATGCTGGGGAGTGTTTCAGTATGTCGCGTTGTCTGATGAGGTTTTGAATTTCTGGTGTGAAGTTGCAGTTGTGTCTTTTTCTGTTACCTCTTGGAATGTGTTTCTTGTCAGCGTTTTGGATAGTTTTATTGAGTATGTGTACAGCATTGTTGATGTTAGTGATGGGTGTACTGTTTAGAGTTGTGAAGTGTTGTTCTGTCTCATTTGTGAATGCTTCCCAGTTAGCTCTTCTATAATTGGTGTATGTGTGTTTGTGGCTAGCTGGGGTGAGTCTGGTTTTGGTGGTGATAATGATCGGGAGGTGGTCAGAGCCTAAGGTTCTGACCACCCTCCAGGATGTTGTGGGGGCGAGTTATGGGGAGCAAAAGGTGATGTCTGGAGATGATGGGTTATAGAGGGCTTGGTGAGGAATATGGGTATGTTGATGGATGTCGTTAAGGATGATGAGGTTATCAGTTTGGTTTTGTAGTACCAGCCCTCTGTCTGTGTCGGGGTTGTCGACAAACCAGGCCGACGTCTTGGCGTTGAAGTCACCACCCAGGATGATGTGTGGGGTGTTTGTGATGTGTTGTAAGTGTGGTCTGTATTCATTTGGTACTGTAGGGGATGTTTGGGGAGGGATGTATGTGTTTATGATGGTTATGTTGGAGTTGTTGCCAGTGAGTATTTTAATTGATTGTATTTCTGTTGTGTTATCATTTGGGGGGAGGAGGGATTTGGTTTGTACACTGGTAACTATGTATGATATTTCTTTGTGTACCAGGGTGATGAGTCCACCGCCTCCGCCGACAGCCCGGTCTTGTCTGATGGTGGTGAAATCATGAAATGTGGGTGTTTTTTGTGTTGTGCGGAGTTTTGTTTCTTGTAAGATGGCAATGTCTATGTTGTGTTGTTTGATGAAGTGTGAGAGTTCGTGTTTCTTTGTGTTGATGCCATCTATGTTCAATTGGAGAATGTTAATGTTATGTGCACGATGTATGTTGGGTACTGCTGCACGAGGAGGGGGTGGGGGTGGGGTGGGGGTGAGGGAGGGGCTGGGGGTTGGGATGGGTGAGGTGGGGTGGGGATTGGGGAGCAGGAGATGGGGGTTGGAATGGATTAGGATGGGATGTGGTGTGTTGAGTTGAGGATGTGGATGGTATGGGAAGGTTAGGTGGGTTAGGGAGGAGAGGTGGATGGGTTTTAGGGGGGGAAGTGGATGATATGAGAAGGTTAGGTGGGTTGGGGAGGAGAGGTGGATGGGTTTTAGGCGAGGGATTTGACTGGGAGAGGGAGGGGCATGAGGAACAGGTCCAGGTGTTCGTGTAGTGTTTCTTGGAGGCAAGTGTTGTGCAGGTGAAGTGGGTCCCGTTCCTGCATGAATTTCAGAGAACTGAACCCTTTGTGTGTCGACTCGAAGTGATGGGTTTTGAGCAAGTTGGACATATGTACAGTAGGTGTAGGTGGGTCCTGGGTTGCTCTCAATGTCTCCGGCTAGAAGAAGTCTTCGAGAAATGACAGCCGGAGAGTCATTTCTCGGTGTAGGAAAAACTGTGTGGTGTGAGAGGTGTGGAAATTCCCGGCCCGACCGAAGCCGCTCCAAGGATTCCTGTACGAGTAGGCATAATTGCCCGAAATTGCCTTCATTCCCTGCTCATTTTCATGCATAAGCAAAAGCCAGAGCGTAATACAATTATGTATTCGTGAAAGTACGGTAATAGCTTTCAAATTACTCCTGAATCATCCCTGTACGATAGCTGGTTTTCTTGTAAGGATCTTGCAAACGAAGGGCAAAATTGCTAAAAATTACAAAATCCGATAGGCGAAATCGCTAAAAATTACCAATTATTTTCTGTTTTCGCTATGTGTGACGCTGCACATAAGTGAGCTCTCTCTCACACAAACCTCAGTGTCGTGGCGGGGCCTGTAGGCTCCGGCTGACGTCCATCCGTGCTGCTTGCAAAAGCTGGCCTGGCTCACAGGCTACAAAATAGCCGGAAAACAGTCTCCGTCATATGAGGGGCCCCGCGGGAATTGGGTTAAGAAGTGTGGTTGTTTTGATTATTTGATAGGGTCACCATAAGGGTAATGGTGTGGCATTTTTTCTGTACAGAAGCTTGGCCTTTTTGGTTGGGGCTTCTTAGGAATGTAACCTTTTTCGTTAGCCATGGAGAAACTACAGAGGTACAAATTATTATAAGCAACCTCATGTTAAAAATATCTTATATATTTTTGTTTAGCTTTACTTGGCATTCCTCTTCCTCTATGTATCTAGCAATTTAACCCCCTCAAACTCCTTATGACGCGATGGTGTGGAAATTTCCCCGGGCCAAAAAGCTCTAAAAGACGATCGAGTGATAACTTTAGCGAGCTTGAAATACGCAGGCGTTTCGTTCATGGTCACCCCTTCGGGGATCAAGGTGTCCGGCAATATATACCGGTAGGCTATAGATAAATTCATTTTTGGGCTATTTCTTCCATTTTATTTATCCTGTTAAAGTGCTTGATTGATTTTTGTGCTAATGTAGTTAGTATTTGGAGTAATATTACATATTTCAGCTAAATCTGAAGAGCACATGCAATTTATTTGTGCATGTTCAGTAAGTATTGCTGGGGAAAGGGTTAACGTATTCATCTGTTGGGGTATTTATTCTATGTTTTTATCCTGTTTCTGTGATTGATTGAGTTTTGTGCTAATGTAGTTGGTATTTGGTATAATTTTACATATTTTAGATAAATCAGAAGAGCACATGCAATATATTTGGGCATTTTCAGTCAGTATTGCTGGGGAAACGGTTAACATACAGTATTCATCATAGGAAGGGAAGAGGATGTGTAGCTCAGATCTTTGCCCTGAAATATGTTGTGGAGAAATATCTTGAGAAGGGACAAAAGTTGTATGCTGCCTTCATGGACTGGGAGGAGGCCTATGACAGAGTTGATAGAGAAGGTACCGGTATGTAGAAAGTACTTGGAATATACGGAGCAGATAGCAAGTTGCTGAAAGCAGTGAAAAGCATGTATGAGGGTGCAAAGGTGTCAGTATGTGTTGAGAATAACAGAGCGAGTTCTTTGATCTGAATTTTGGGTTAAAGAAAGGGTGTGTGATGTCCCTGTGGTTGTTCAATATATGCTGTACTGTATATGGATGGAGTCATAAAAGAAATGCAAGGATGAGCAGTGGATGTTGGTGTACCACTAATAAGGGAAGGCAACGAGTGGAATGACAGTGTTGATAGAGAAGGTATGTGGAAAGTACTGAAAATATATGGAGTAGATGGCAAGTTGCTGAAAGCAGTGAAGAGTATGTATGAGAGTGCAAAGGTATCAGTACGTGTGAAGAACGAACAGAGGGAGTTCTTTGATCTGAATGTTTGGTAAAGCAAGGGTGTGTGATGTCCCGATGGTTGTTCTATATATACAGTATATGGATGGAGTCATAAAAGAAATACAAGGAAGAGCAGTGGATGTTTGTGTACTGCTGTTTGCTGATGATATGAATGGGAGTTGCAGGGTCTGGTAAATATGTTTGGAACAGTGTGCGAAAAATGGAATCTGAAGGTAAATGCGGGGAAGAGCAAGGTGTGAGGTGAAGTTGAACGGTCAGGCTATGGAGATTGTCAGCTCATTTAAGTATCTTGGCAGTGTACAGAGTAAAGATGGGAGTATGGATGAAGAAGTGTGGGAGAGGGTGCAACAGGGGAAGAGGGTTGTAGGAATGATGAAAGCAGTAACATGAAATAGGGTGGTCAGCATGGAACTGAAGAAGTCCTTGCATGACAGTGTGGTAATGCCGACACCGACTTACGGAAGCGAAGCATGGACGTTGTTGGAGAGATTCAAACCAAGAGTGAAAGGGATGGAAATGAGTTACTTGAGAAGTGTGTGCAGAGTTACATGGAGGGATAGACAGACGAATGAGGAAGTACGAGAGGTGTGGTGTGAATGTACTGGAAAGTGCGAAAAAGAACACCTTGAGATGGTTCGGCCATGTGGAACGTATGGGAAGCGAGAGAATGACTAAGAGAGTGTACGAGTGAGGTGGAAGGACAGAGGGAGAAATAAACCGAGAGAGAGGTGGAAGGATGAAGTTAAGAAGTATATGTGTGAAAGCGGTGCTGGATGGGAGGAGGGGCGTCGACTGTCTGGGGACAGAGGTGCATATGGGTGTTTCGTTCGTGGCCAATCCTTCGGGGATCAAGGCGTCCGTCAATAGATAGATAGATAAATTCATCTTTAGGGCTATTTCTTACATTTTCTTTATCCTGTTAGTGTACTTTATTACAATTTTTGGTAATGTAGTTGGTAATTGGTGTAATTTTACATATTTCAGATAAAGGATGTCAACAGAATAACAAATGATGAGCTGAAGAGACGTTTAGGTATAAAGAGTATTAGCGAGGAGATGCGTACAAGTAAACTGGAATGGTATGGACATGTGGAGAGAATGGATGAACAAAATTGGGTGAAAAGATGCAGGTCTGCGATTGTGGAGGGAGCTGCACCAAGGGGTGGACCGAGTAAGACCTGGGATCGGACTATACGTGCCGATCTCAAATCCAAAAACTTGACAAGTAAAGCATCCCTTAACAGGGTTGCCTGGAACGCCACCATTAGGAAAAGAGACTGAAACTGCACATCTGTGTGGACCACTCAGTCTTAAAATGTTATGTACGTATGTATGTATAAATCTGAAGAGCACATGCAATCTATTTAGGCATTTTCAGTCAGTATTGCTGGGTAATGGGTTAACATATTAATCTTTTGGAGTATTTCTTCCATTTATTTATCCTGTTAGTGAGTTTTATTGATTTCAGTGCTACTGTAGTGGTATTTGGTGTAATTTTACATATTTTAGATAAATCTGAAGAGGACGTGCAATATAATTGGGCATTTTCAGTCAGTATTGCTGGGGAAACGGTTAGCATACTGTAGTCATCTTAGGAAGGGAAGAGGATGTGTAGCTCAGATTTTTGCCCGGAAATGTGTTGTGGAGAAATATCTGGAGAAGCGACAAAAGTTGTATGCTGCATTTATGGAGTTGGAGAAGGCCTATGACAGAATTGATAGAGAAGGTATGTGGAAAGTACCGGTACTGAGAATATACGGAGTAGATGGCAAGTTGCTGAAAGCAATGAAGAACATGTATGAGGGTGCAAAGGTGTCAGTATGTGTGGATAATTAACAGAGCGAGTTCTTTAATCTGAATGTTGGGTTAAAGCAAGGGTGTGTGTGATGTCCCCATGGTTGTTCAATATATACCGGTACAGTATATGGATGGAGTCATGAAAGAAATACAAGGAAGAGCAGCGGATGTTGGTGTACCGCTGATAAGGGAAGGAAACGAGTGTAAGTTGCCTCAACAGTACAGTACCGGTACTACTGTTGCTGACAACACAGTTCTGATGAGCGATAGTGCATGGGAGTTGCAGGGTCAGGTAAATATGTTTGGAACAGTGTGTGAAAAATGGAATCTGGAGGTAAATGCTAGGAAGAGCAATATTATGGTGTTTGAAAGGGGTGCAACCATAGAGTGTGAAGTGAGGTTGAACGGCTATGAAGAATGTCAGCTCATTTAAGTATTTGGGCAGTGTGTTGAGTAAAGATGTGAGTAGGCCTATGGATGAAGAAGTGTGGGAGAAAGTGTAACAGGGGAAGAGCGTTGTAGGAACTCTGAAAGCAGTAAGAAGAAATAGAGTGGTCAGCATGGAAGTAAAGAAGTCCTTGCATGACAGTGTGGTAATCCCGACATTGACTTATGGGAGGGAAGCATGGACGTTTCTGACTGGGATTGATCATTGATAATCATCGGTTATGCTAGTTGGAAAATTAGTCGGGTAGAATGTAGAGTTCGGGTATACCGCCAGCCTTGTTTACACTACGCGGAGCGGCGGCGGACGCTGGCCATCATGTTCCCGTCTATTTTTTTTTTTTCTATGTGATTGAGGGAGGCAAAAGGCAGAACTGCCTATAGCGAGTGCCTCCCCCATAGTTGAAAGAGTGACAGGGCCAAAATCAAGGGACGTTCGAGCCAAAATGCCTGGACACACTGACTTTGAAGCAATTTAAGTCATAGGAAGAGGGAAAGACTGATTCTGGGAGAGAGTTCCAGAGTTCAGCTGTTGAGTAGAAGAAAGTTTGAGAGTAACATTTCACTCTTGGGTTGGAGAGTAGGGGTGGGATTGAGTTGCAAGACGGGTACCACGTGCCCTACGTAAAGGAGGTGGTATACACTGGGAAAGCTCTGAGGAACACTGATTATTATAGTAGCGATAGAATAGCGAGAGAGATGCAACATTGCGGCGGAGAGAGAGAGATTGCAGAGAGTTGGTGAGTGGACGGGAGTTAATGATACGAAAGGCCTTCTTTTCAACTTTGTCTAGGAGAGCGGTGTGAGAGGAACCTCCCCACACATGTGAACAATACTCAATACCACGCACTATGCCCCTGTACAGAGCAAGAAGCTGTGCAGGGGAAAAAAAAACCCTAAGGCGGTTGAGCACACCCAGCTTCTGGGAGGCTGCCTTAGCAAGACTGGTAATATGGTCCTTCCAACTGAGAGCAGAAGAAAAGGAGACACCAAGAATATTGAGAGAAGATGAAGGATTGATTTTTGTATTGTTGAAGAATAAGGGATAGTCTGCTGGGAGTTCCTTACGGGTAGATAGATGGAGAAATTGGGTTTTGGAAGCATTAAAGGTAACAAGGTTTTCTCTGCCCCAATTGGAGATAGTATTTAGATCATAATTTAAGAGTTCTATGGCTTCATTACGTTTGTCGTTGAGGGATTGCTGGCTGGGGCGTTCTCAAAAACTAATAGAGTAGTGTAAGGTTGAGTCGTCTGCATATGAATGGATGGGAATTGAGGTACAGTTGAGGAGATAATTTATAAAAATTAGAAAAAGAATAGGAAATAGGACAGAGCCCTGAGGAACACCGGAGTTTATAGGGTGAGGAAGTGAACAATGGCCGTCCACAACCGCGGCTATGGAACGGCCGGAAAGGAAATTAGAGACAAAGGCACAGATGGAGGGATAGAAATCGAAGGAGGGTAGTTTAGAAATTAAAGGTTTGTGCCAGACTCTATCGAAGGCTTTTGATATGTCTAGTGCAATAGAAAAAGTCTCACCGAAGTCCCGAAAGGAGGATGACCAAGAGTTAGTAAGATATGAAAGAAGATCACCAGTAGAGCGACCCATAAGGAAGCCATACTGGCAATCTGAGAGCAGATTATGAGAAGAGAAATGCTTAAGAAATTTGGAAGCAAGAATAGTTTCAAAAATGTTAGAAAGACAAGAGATGAGAGCAATTGGACGATAGTTGGAGGGTTGAGAGCGGTCACCCTGTCTTTGGGACAGGTTGAATGTGAGCAAACTTCCAGCATGAAGGGAAGACGTTAGAGGATAGACAGAGACGAAAGAGTTTGCCTAGGCAGGGAGTCAGCATGGAAGCACAGTTTTTGAGAACAACAGGAGGAACACCGTCCGGTGTTTGACTGCTTTTGGATACAATAATAGGTTGAGGGGGGTCACCCCCCCATGACATATTGTCATCATCATATATATATTACCAGCAGGAGGCAAATAACCGAAAAAAACGCCTTCAAAATAGAAGCGAACTAAAGGCTGGTTCACACATAGCCGAGTCGGTGCGCGAGTCCAACACGAGTGATGAAATTTTGCTATTCAGCAATGACTCGTCGATACTCCTCAACACTCGTATAGACTCGTGCTATGCTCGTGTATACTCTTTGTTTACTCGACACACTCGTGGGTACTCGCCACGGGGTCCAAAAATTTCATGCATGCATGAAATTATTGGGCCCCGTGGCGAGTACCCACGAGTGTGGCCTAAATACGTGTAGACTCGTGTACATACGTGTTAACTCGTGTTTGACTCTGAATAACTCTTCGTTATTCGTGTTAACTCGTGTTGACTCGTGTAAACCCGTGTAACACTCTTTGGTGATTCATCACTTTTCGTCATCATTTCGACGTTGACAAAGCAACACGTGTCTACACGCAACAACACGCATCACGCATTGACACGCATCGACAATATGAACTGTAGTAAGTACTTCACTATCGACCAATCTAATTACACGCGGGGAAACGGTTGCAAAATTATTGGTAAATCTTTTAACTCACACGAATCTAAGAATTTCTTCTTCAATCGAGTTGTCAACTTGTGGAATGGGCTTCCCCGAGACGTTATAGACTGCAGCACCGTTGATTCATTTAAACTCCGCCTAGACAAATATCTCGCATCAAACCCGCGACTGACTGCGTTTGTAAATGAATAACTATATTTTATCCTCCCCTCAGTTACTAACCCTTATGTCCCCTACTAACTTCCTAGTCCTGCCACGGACATTAGTTCCAGGGCAGTAGTTCCCTTTCCAATGTTCCCTTACCCCCTCTAAATCACTGTTTGGACACTTGATCCTCAGTGTTTTGAAGGACAAGCAGCCTAGAAGGGTCACTAGACCTGTTGTTGCTTGATTTCCTTTGTACTCCTTTTTAACAACACGTATGTAACACACATGCAACACGTATCAGCAAGAGTAGAAAGCACGAATGTGAGTGCCAAAATTTGGTGCCCCCATGATGCCAGAGTTTACACGATTCAAACACGAGTGAAAACACAAGTAAACAAGAGTAAACACGATCCACTGAGAAAAAAACACGAGTGTAACACGAAAAAGCAAGTGTCATTTGAAATACCGTTATTTCAAAAATGTAGGACGAATCAACGAGAGTTTACACTAGTTTACATGGATGTAACACGAGTCAACACGTGTGCAACAGAGATCCAACGAGAGTCAACGCGTTGTCTTTCGTGTTGATCCGTGTAACAATCGTGTTGATCCGTGTAACAATCGCGTTGACTCGTGTTAGACTCGTCCATACTCTTTGTTTACGTGCCCTGGAATGTGGCCATTATTTTTCAAATTTTTGACACTCGTGTTGGGTTCGTGTTACACTCGTTTTGACTCTCAGTTACTCGTACAGACTCTTGCATGAACACGTGTTGACTCGTATTGACTCGAGTTAACTCGTGTTACACTCTCCTCGACTCGGGAGCAATTGCTACTCGCGGCCGACTCAGCCTCCAGCGACGGCGATAATCGACGAGTGTGACTCGTGTTGGACTCGCGCACCGACTCGGCTATTTGTGAACCAGCCTTTAACCACGGTGATCGACATATGTAAACATGACGGCGGCGGTGTCGGCGTCGGACACTTGCGATAATGTTCCCGTCTATTTTGAATGCCATTGGATACAATAATATGTTGAGGGGGGGGCTTTTCCCCCATGACGTGTTGGCATCATCATATATATTGCCAGTAGAGGGCAAACAACCAAAAAAATTGCCGCAAAACCCTCCCCTCAACATATTATTGTATCCAATGGCAGTCAAAATAGACGGGAACATGATCGCAAGCGTCCACCGCCGCTGCCGCCGTCATGTTTACATGGTCGATCGCCGCAGTTACTGTAAGTTCGCGTTTATTTTGAGTTTTTGACGACGATTTTTTTTGGTTAGGCCTATTTGCCCCCTGCTGGCAAATTATATGATGATGACAGTATGTCATGGGGGGTGTTTGCCCCCCTCAACATATTATCGTATCCAACGGAATTCAAAATGGACGGGAACATGATGGCAAGCTTCCGTCGCCGCTCTGCGCAGTGTAAACAATGGTGGCGGTACGCCCGAACTCTACATTCTACCCGGCTAGGCCTATATTATAGGCTACAATAAATAAGTAGGCTAGGCTATTTTATCTATAGGCTAGGCCTAGTCTTATATTACAATTTAAGGTAGCATTGAAGTTGACTACAGCAGGACTTACCCTTGACCAGGTATAGGCTATCCTAGTGTTTACTAGGCCTATACCCCTTTGAAAGGACATTAGCCTAGCCTAACCTAACAACCTTACCTAACCTATTATAGTAGGCTATTATGGGTGGGGGCTGCCACCCCCACACACCGATTTTTGGTGTATTTGTCTATTTTGTCTGTGAAGTGGGAATTTTTTCAATTTGTCGATAACGAAAATCCTCCATGCGGACTATAGCCTATGGAGAAAAATATGGCGAATCTATTGTTGCCTATTATCTCTAATAAATTGTTTCTCATAATGCTGCAGTAGGGTCGTTTAAAATACCAACAATTTAATTGTGTGCCTTTAAAAAATGACCTAAATTAGGCTATAGGCTACTGGAAGATTAGAAGAATCTTTAAGAAAGACTAGGTTAAGGTTATTGTCGTGCCAAAGCTAGATTATAGCCTAAATATAAAAGGAAGTGAATAAAATGAAATATGCCGAAAAAATTGCCGTTAAATAGACGCGAAGTTAACCGCGGCGATCGCCCTATGTAAACATGACGACCGTACACCCGGTAACTACATCCATCCCATAAAAAGTTACTGTGGGACACAAAATATGTTTGAGGGGCCTCTGCGGCTCTGCCCCCCCACGTCGGCCCGTCACGTATTATGATGTACGGTAAGTCATCATCATCTGTGCTAATTCATAGGATCCCCAATTAAGGACAAAGTCAATCAACAGACGAAATAAGCTCCCAAATTACAATAACATAGTGGCCCGCCGTTTATGGGCGACTTTTTACACGTCATTTTAAATGTTACTTTCCTGCCCTGGTCTAGGCCTAATAGATTTTTCCAAAGAATCAAACTTAAATTAAAAGGAAGTAGCCTAGCCTACAGTTTATAGGAAGGCTATTCCAACATGCATTCCAGAACTTAGGCTAGCCTAGGCCTAGGCTATATGAAAATTTGTGGGTGGTCTGCCAAAAAAGAATCACTAGGCCTATTAGGCTATGGGTAGGCTAGTATGGGGTGCATTTTGCAAATCTTCTGAACTCTTAGGCCTAGGCTAGGCTAAATTAAACCTCACAAAATCTGAGTAAAACCAGCACTAGAATTTTGTCTTGTCTTGTCTTGGGGGTTAAGGGCAACCTCAGGCGAATACTCGCCCGCTCCGGCCCTACCGTAGTCGCGGAGATCCTATGTCACAATTAAATTAGTTTATAGTTAAGGTTAAAATTCACCACCGTGTCACTTTCACTCTAGGTCATTCGTAGAACCGTAACACTGTAAAGGCAACAACCCAATAGCAGGTCATCAGGTGACGAACCAGAGACCTACTAACCCCGGTACTAGGACCAGAGCAATGTCTTGAAGCGAGGTGCCCTTATCAACCAACCCCAGACAATCCAGTAGGAGCTGTCGGAAGGAATCCATCTTTGAAGCCAGAAAGGGACGCCCATCCACATGCTCAGTAACGGGACGAGGCGAGGCTTAGGAGGCATATGTAGGACGACCAGATGTAGAATGTGGAGGGGAAGAGGTACCGTACGACGATACATGGGATGCGGAGACTGCGGAGGGAAGAGCTCGTCAAAGTCATACCGTTCCTCAGGACCTCAACAATAACCGGGGGATGGCCGGTGCGGGCAATGGTCGATCGCCGTAGTTAATATAAGTTTGTGTCTATTTTGACGGCGATTTTTGTTGTAGTTAGGCTAGGCCTAGGCTATTTGCCCCCTGCTGGCAATATATATGATGATGACAATATGTCATGGGGGGTGATTGACTCCCTCAACATATTATTGTATCCAACGATCTCTAACCTCTGTATCTCAAAAAGGGCTAGAGCAAATTGGCTGTAAATTTTCACATCTAGGCTATTCCTTGACAGATTTGCTCCCTCCAATTAATATTTATTAACATAAATTCAGCCTAGTTTAACCTATAAAACAAAAACTAACATTTGTTTAGCCTAGGCCTACATATAAAAAGAAAAACCCCTCGTACTGCAATTATAAGCAGTTTTCTCACTAGGCTACATTAACCCTCTCCCACTTTTTGTTTTTTTCCAGTAAATTTTGTAACAAATTTCTAGTCCATTTGTGATTTTCAGGGTTTAACTGTGTCATACTGCTAACATCAATTTTTGTTTTATTTTCAGGCATAAATTGTGTTTATTGCTAACATATTTTTTGATTTACAGGCATATTAATTTTATCATATTGCTAACAAAATTTTGTGTGATTTTCAGGAATTAATTGTATCACATTGCTAACATAAATTTTTTGTGATTTTCAGGCTTTAATTGTACCATTTTGCTAACATAAATTTGTGTGATTTTCAGGCATATTGTGATTATATCGTCATGGCGCCGCAACGAACCTGCACGAGATGTTCCGGTAAATTTGGCCCTACCATGTTTGTTGATACTGATGTCCAAATTTGTAGATTTTGCCAGCTCCGAGAGAAGATTGCGGATGAATTGAATGCAGCTCACCGCCAGATCGATGCCCTGACTACGAAGCTTGAATCCCTTCAAGAATTTGCCACACTCAACGTAGGAGTGCCCTCGGCCCAAGAAACCACTACGATGTCAACCGCCATTCCAGTGCATACAGTACCGGTACCGGTACCCACACCAGCAGCTACCTTAGATGTTGCAGAAAATAATAATGACTCTACTCTCACTCCCCCCCAGGACAACTTTCAGTTAGTGAGAAACAATGTGCATCCCAGTACCAGTACCAGGAAGGTCATCCCGACAACATGCCAAATCCGCTTCAAAATTCTTGCTATTGACGAGGAAGAGGAAACGGAAGAAGTTCGGCTTGTGGGCGACTCCATGGTCCGTGGCCAATTAACCGAGTTCTGAGCCAGGGCACCCAGGACCATAAAGCGATTCTGTATCCCAGGTGGCGGCGTGGACGACATTGTTGCGGCTGTGGAAGAGGTTTCCAGGCTCGCCCCCGCAAGCACCACGTACGTCATCCACGTTGGATCTAATGATGTCCAACGGACGCAGTCAGAGGAACTACTTTGCAAGTACCGGCGGCTGATCAGGTCCTTCAAGGAAAAATCTAATAGAATCTTAATTTCAGGAATTGTTCCCCGGATTGATGTAGAAAACCGATTCTACAACATAGCTACCAGTACAAATCGCCGACTAGCCAAACTCTGCAGGGAGGAGGACATCAGCTTTGTCGACACGTGGGATCATTTTTACTATGATAAATCTTTGTTTTCAGGAGATGGTGTACATCTCAATGAAGTAGGAGCTGACGTCTTGGTCGTCTGCTGAACGATGAAGTCAAGGATTTCCTTTAAAAAAACGGGGTCAACCGGGGGTACCCAGACAGGGTAGTGTAAGTCAAATACGAACTGAAAATTCAGACAATGCACAATCATAATACTCTTAAGGTGTTTTATGTAAATGCTCGTAGCATACGCAATCAATTTTCAGATCTAGAGGAAATCGTGTTTACAGAACATTATGATATAATCGGCAATACAGAATCTTGGTTAAATACGGAAGACAGAGACTTTTTAGCCGAATATACGCTTCCTGGTTATACAATGTTTGAGAAAAGTCGGATCAATAGAAATGGAGGAGGAGTTCTGTTTTTTATAAAGAAAAGTCTTAATCCCGTCTTAATGTCAAAACCTCAAATTGCGAATATAGACATATCTTACGTACTATTAAATAATAAACGAGGAACTAAAATAACACTAGCTTTATTATACAGACCCCCAGCTCAATCAGTGCAAACTGACAGTGAAATTTATGACAAAATTGCAGAAATAACTTACATACAAGATACCGTAATTCTTGGCGATTTCAACTTACCCGTGACTAAATGGGACGATATTCTTACTTCACACTCTGGACACGACCTCTATGCTAACTTGCAAGAGAGTTCACTTTTTCAATTTGTACAGTCTCCGACCTGTGGTAATAATGTGCTTGACCTTGTACTCGCAACAAAAGAAGAATTAATAGAGAATTTGAATGTTGGTGATGAATTCAGTAACAGCGACCATCGTACGATTACTTTCACTTTAAAGTTTACTAGTAACAAATCAAATAGCAGCATTGAGAAAGTCCCTAATTTCAAGAAAGCAAATTTTCATAAACTTAAATCAAAGCTTAAAGAAACTGACTGGAGCTTTCTGACTAACAATAACGACATAAATACATCTTGGGAGTGTTTCACAACCACTTACGTTAAGGCAGTGCAAGACTGCATACCATCGAAAATATGGCGTCCAGGCCATAATGATAAGCCCAAATGGTGGAATAAAGATATTTCAGACTGTCTGCTTGCTAAAATATTTGCTAATGATAGATTAAAATCGTCACAAAATGACGAAGAACGGGTGAAATTTGTAGAGCTACGACGCAAAGCCAAAAAGTTAATTAAGCAAAGTAAAAAGACCCTGGAGTTACATGTTGCGAATCAAAGTAAAACAAACCCGAAAGAATTCTATAGTTATATCAAAAAGAAAAAAGTAGTTACTTCAACTGTTGGACCGTTAGTCGATGAAAATGGAGAATACACCAAAGACGAAGTACAAATGAGTAATGCCCTCAATACCTTCTTTGCATCAGTTTTTACAACCGAAGACCTCAGTGATATCCCTACACCATCGCCGATTCAGATTGATAATTCAGATGTTCTAAGCAATATCACCGTTACAGAGAGAGAAGTATTGAATAGTTTAGATAAACTCAAGGTAAATAAAACGCCTGGACCTGATACAATCTCGTCTAGAGTTCTAAAGGAAGCTAAGGATGAGCTCTCCAAACCACTGACATTGCTATTCAATGAATCCTTGCAGTCTGGGACTATGCCTGATCAGTGGAAGCTAGCCTACGTAACACCGATATTAAAAAAAGGCAGCAAATCCCTACCCAGTAACTATCGTCCCATTAGCTTAACCTCAATTGTATGTAAAATGCTAGAAACGGTCATAAGAGACAGACTCGTAAATCACTTAGAGGCAAATAACTTACTAAAAGATAGTCAACACGGCTTTCGTAAAAAACGTTCCTGTTTAACAAACCTCTTAGACTTCTTCCACGATATCCTCAACCTCTACGATGAGAGTAAAGCTGTAGATATTATATACCTTGATTTTCAAAAGGCCTTTGACAAAGTTCCCCACAAACGTTTACTGCTAAAACTAAAAGCGCATGGAATACAAGACGGTGTGTTGAAATGGATAGAAAATTGGCTCAGCGACAGAAAGCAAAGAGTAGTCATAAACGGTAAGGCATCTAAATGGACCAATGTAAGTAGTGGGGTACCCCAGGGATCGGTACTAGGACCAATTCTCTTTCTAATTTACATCAACGACATAGATGAGGGTCTCACCTGTACAATCTCAAAATTTGCTGATGATACAAAAATTGAAAATAGCATACTCTAAAAAGAACAAGTTGACGATATGCAACACAATCTAGATAAATTGTCATGTTGGGCCTAAATTTGGCAAATGAGTTTCAATGCGGATAAATGTAAAGTACTACATATCGGATACCTAAATGAGAAAGCAAACTATTCGATGAATGGCACTCAGCTTAAGAATGTAAACAGAGAAACCGATCTGGGAGTAACAATATCGAGTAACCTAAAACTGAGTCAACAATGTTCAGAAGTTGTTAAGAAGGCAAACAAAATAATTGGCTTGATAGGCAGGTCATTTGAGCATAAATCCAAAGAAGTTATCCTAACCCTTTACAATTCCTTAGTCCGCCCTCTTCTGGAATACTGCGTTCAATCCTGGTGCCCTTATTACCAAAAAGATATAAACAAGCTAGAACGAGTTCAACGTAGAGTTACCAAAATGATACCTAGCCTAAAGAACAAACCATACGAAGAGCGAAGAGCGTCTTAGATAATTAAATCTATTTCCTTTAACCCAGCGCAGATTAAGAGGTGACTTAATTCAAGTGTTCAAAATCATCAAAGGCATCGACAATATGAACTGTAGTAAGTACTTCACTATCGACCAATCTAATTACACGCGGGGAAATGGTTGCAAAATTATTGGTAAATCTTTTAACTCACACGAATCTAAGAATTTCTTCTTCAATAGAGTTGTCAACTTGTGGAATGGGCTTCCCCGAGACGTTATAGACTGCAGCACCGTTGATTCATTTAAACTCCACTTAGACAAATATCTCGCATCAAACCCGCGACTGACTGCGTTTGTAAATGAATAACTTTATTTTATCCTCCCCTCAGTTACTAACCCATCTGTCCCCTACTAACTTCCTAATCCTGCCACGGACATTAGTTCCAGGGCAGTAGTTCCCTTTCCAATGTTCCCTTACCCCCTCTAAACCACTGTTTGGACACTTGATCCTCAGTGTTTTGGAGGACAAGCAGCCTAGAAGGGTCACTAGACCTGTTGTTGCTTGATTTCCTTTGTACTCCTTTGTACTCTCTCTCTCTCTAAACAAAAATGTAACAACCCTGAATACATCTTCACAAACAGTGAAAATGTTCTGATACATGTCACTTAATTTGGAACAACGAAAGGTAATGCATGTCGGCCCAAATTCATCCAAAATCAGGCTATTCACCTTTGAAAAACAAAGATAGAAATGCCTAATTTTGAATAATAATTTAAATTCTAACCAAGAAGTAATTGTGTGGAGTAGAAAAGAAAGTCCAGATGTTAGGGTTATTAATTAAACACTTACTTTCCACTCTACAGTATGTTGCTCTACGAAGACTCATCTGAAATATCCTGTTTAGCTGCTGTCTCCCAATACCCATGAAAGATTAAAAAGATCTATAAGAAGGCTTGCAAAATGTATTTAATCAATTTAGTGATATTCATGGACGATCTATTTAGAGATAACGGTTTATTTTTATGGTAGGCACATGGATTGATAAAACAATTAATTGTATTACCTTAAAATAGTAAATGATGTTGATATTGTGGATTATAGTAAGAATTTGTTTCGCAACATTTGTTCAACCTGCAACCATAACTTGATGTAGTTGAAGAGAATCAATGTTATTACAACCTAGGTAGACACTGTATCACATTTGTGTATATGCCCTGCTCTCAGCAATCGTCCCTCTGAATGATATAATACTTTTTGTTTCAGTTAAGCAGCTTAAGAAATGGGTAAATGGTGGTTTGCGCACTATGTAGTGAGTGTGATGTACTATTAACTATTCTTTGTTCATTCAGGCAGAGCAAGATTGAGATAGATGGATTTAAAAAGTATACAGTATGAGTAAAATGTTTAAGGGGTAGGATGAGAGGAGACGGCTAACGGATTATCGAAAAGCATGAAAGCAATTAATTCGTGGTCACCACCTCTGGGATTAAAGCGTCTACCAATAGATAACTAGATAGATCATTTACAGAGTATCTCCCTGGAATTGACCGTAACTTCTCTGGTTTACCATATTTCACTGTAACACTTTGTATTGTTTTTTTTTTGTTTTTTTTTGTTAGTAGTATATATTATAGACTATAGACGATAACAAAACACATTCATTTTCCTAAATAGGTTTGCTGTATTAATTAAACTGAAAATTAAGTGCATGGAATATCTTCACCAAAATTTACTAAAAGGATGGGCATATTGCAACAAGCCATTTGATTCTATCATATACTTTCTCTGTTAATCTGTTGTTTGTAGTGAGAGCAATAATGAGCATAGTGTTGCACTGGTATATCATTATAGTTGCTTCAGTGGTACAAAATATTGACCGTTAAGATTCTTACCAACATTAATGCTTTCAATAAACATTTTACTGATGTTATGACATATTCCGAAACTTAAATATTGTGTGAGGCTACTCAATCTCATTTATTTTTAACGGTAGTATAGTTGGCATTGCTAGGTGAACTTATCCATTTGTCTGGCCCCTGGCAGCGACTCGCAAAAAATTTCTAGACCACTATCTTCCACTCTTACTATTAATGTTTGCAACATTCGTGGCCTATCCTCTAACTTCTACTCTGTGGAACACCACCTCTCTTCTGCTAATCATGATCTCTTTCTCACCGAAATCCAGTTGTCTGGGACTACTGACAGCAAACCCATTTCTGTATCCTCATACTATCTCTATCCTTAGTTTCATGCCAAAGGTGGATGTTGCGCCTATGTACGCAGCAATCTTGCTTTCTCTTGTGTTCCCAAATTTGATTCTTCTGAATTCTCAATTATCTGGCTAAAGCTTTCTTGTCACTCTCAAACTAAATATTTATTAAGTACATCTCTCCCCTAGCTCTACCAACTATCCAAAATGCTTTGACCATCTAACTTCTAAAGTGGAACACGTTCTATCCATCTCTCCTTTCGCAGAAATCTCCATCTTAGGAGATTTCAATGTTTACCACCACCAATGGCTCTCCTCTCTTTCCACTGATCAACCTACATCTTTTCTATCCTAAATGACTTAGAGCAGTTAGTCCAGCAACACACCCATATCCCGGACTGCTTCGGAGATTCGCCCAACATTCTTTACTTATTTCTAACCTCTAACCCTTCTGCTTATACTGTAAATCTCTTCTCTCCTTTGGGCTCCTCCGACCATAAAGTTATCTCAGTCGGAGGCTCTTCGGCAGTACTTCTTTAATTTCCCATGGAATGACTTCTGCTTCCGTGGCCGGGAACCCTTGAAGACTGCTGAACTCATTACCAAGGTAATCCTCTCGGGCATGGAAGCATACATTCCATTTTCTTTCTCTCATTCTAATGCACAAAAATCTTAGATTACTCACGCTTGTTCTACTGCTGTCCGCAATAAGGAGGAAGCATTTAAACGGTACCATCAGCCTTCAAACTCAAGAATCACATTCTTCCTATGTTTCTGACCGGAATCAAGCCAAATCTGTTCTTCGACTCCCCAAACATTCTTTTATCAATAATAAATGCACTGGACTATCCAACTCTAGCTCTTCCCAAGCCTTCTGGCATCTAGCCAAAAGCCTCTCCAACAATTTTTAGTCTTCGTCTTTCCCTCCTTTTTTCAACTCAAACGGCACAACCGTCACTTTTTCCTCTGACAAAGCTGAACTCTTTCGCTACTAACTCCACTTTGGATGATTCCAATGTTATTCCTCCCTCTCCTACTTATGCCTAACATCATAGTCTCTTCTAAGAATGTACTTTCCACCCTCTCTGGGCTTAATACTAAGAAGGCATATGGATCGGATGGTGTTCCTCCTGTTGTACTCAAAAACTGTGCTTCCATGCTGACTCCCTGCCTTGGTAAATTCTTCCGTCTTTGTCTCTCCTCTAACGTCTTCTCTTCTTGCTGGAAGTTTTTTAAAACTATTCTTACCTCAAAATTTATTAAGGATTTATCTACCCATAACCTACTCTCAGACCGTCAGTATGGCTTCCTTAAGGGCCGCTCTACTGGTGATATTCTGTCTTACCTTACTAACTCTTGGTCATCCTCCACTCAGGACTTCGGTGAGACTTTTTCTGTTGCGCTAGACATATCGAAGGCCTTCGATAGAGTCTGACACAAATCTCTCATTTACAAAGTACCCTACCTCAGTTTCTATCCCTCTATCTGTGCCTTTGTCTCTAATCTCCTTCCCGGCCGTTCCATAGCAGCGATTGTGGATGGCCACCGTTCACTTCCTCAACTTATCAACTCCAGTGTTCCTCAGGGTTCTGTCCTATCTCCAGTTTTCTTCCTAATATTCATTCTCAATTGCACCTCCAGCCCCATTCACTTATTTGCTGACCACTCTACATTACACTATTCCACTTCCTTCCACGAAATTACTTACAACAGGAACTCCAAAACTCACTTAAGGAGGCCATAAAACATCTATCTTCTGATCTTCCTACTATTTATAATTGGGGCAGAGAAAACCTTGATACTTTCAATGCTTCCAAAACTCAATTTCTCCATCTGTGTACTTGTGGCCCCCTTCCAGAAAACTATGACTTACTCTTCAACAACATATTAATATTTTTAATATTCTTGGTGTCTCTTTTTCTCTCTGGTCACTCTGGGAAAGATCATATTTCCACTCTTGCTAATACAGCTTCTCAGAAGCTGGGTGTGCTCAACCGCCTCCAGGGGTTCTTTTCCCTTCCGCAGCTTCTTGCTCTGTACATGGGCACAGTGTGTCCATGTATTGAGTATTGTTCACGTGTGGGGAGGATCCTCTCACACAGCACTTCTAGAAAAAGTTGAGAAGAAAGCCTTCCGTTTCATTAACTCACGTCCACTCACCAACTATCTGCAGTCTCTCTCTATTCGCCGCAATGTTGCATCTCTCTCACTATTCTGCCGTTATTACAATAATCAGTGTTCCTCAGAGCTCTCTCAGTGTATACCACCCCCTCTTCGTAAAGCACATAACACTCGTCTTGCAACACAATCCCTCCCCTACTCTGTGTAACTCTCCAACCCAAGAGTGAAACGATACTCCCAATCTTTCTTCTATTCAACAGCTGATCTCTGGAACTGTCTCCCTGAATCAGTTTTTCCCTCTTCTTAAGACTTAAATTGCTTCAAACTCCGTGTGTCCAGGCATTTTGGCTCGAATGTCCCTTGATTTTGGCCTTGTCACTCTTGCAACTCTGTGTGAGGCACTCGTCACAGACAATTCTGCCTTTTTGCCTCCTTCACTCACATAGAAACTAAAAAGTGCTGGATCCTACCAGACAAACACAATTCCAGAACATGCCATTGAAAAACTGCATGTCAGCACATGTATATTTGTATAGTGATCTCAATGCCCCTTTGTAAAAGCTGAAAGGGAGGTAAGCCCGAATACATTTCTCCATTTCCGATGTTTGTGAATAATGTAAGCAATTTTTCATCGGTTATAAAATATTGTGGTTATAAAGACCTCGTTATGCTGAAAATATTGGATTGTTTTCGTGTGTATTTAAAGTTACGTTCTTGCCTTGACACTATCCTTCGTAACATTGTCTGTTGGAGGTGGTTATTACCGAGCCTGATACAGTTGGTAACATGACCGGCTGTACCAGAGCTACGATTGTTTGTTATTTTAGCTTTTTTATGAGTTAAAAAGGCAGTCAAATTTAATAACCTTAACCTATTCGTCTATTTGCTTAAGTTTACTTTTGAGTCATAAGTATATATTATAGTTACAATAGAACAATTAAAATGAAGGGGGGATGGTTCACTTTTTGGGAGATTTGTGCATGTATTCATTATTTTTCTAGTTTCCTCCCTAGACCTCCATCAAATTAAAAAAAAAACATCCATTAGATCCCCCTTCTAGATTAATTTGTACATTTTTCGGTAGAAAAATGTCCCGGCCGAAGGCCGGTTCTTCCAACATTACAGGCTCACTATCGTTCGACAGGGAAACATTCGACACCTAAATAGCACGAAAGGTCTAAATATTGACGAAGAAATGGGACGATAGGTCTTAAAATTTACTAACTAATGGGCCGAACGTCATAAACTCTGAAAACTAATGGGGCTAAGAATGAGGAAGAAGGGGGACCAGAAAAACGGCCCAAGTCCCCTGCTTAAGAGGTACCAGCTGAACGTGTGGATACTGTATAGTGTCCCGGTTGTTGCAACATGCCTTTGGCGAGGTTATCTCTTAGTCGCTCAATGCAATATAACCATTACATATAAGTCTGCTATAGTCTATTCGCTGTAAGTAGGCGAGAAATCAGAAACCTCTAACCTCTGTAACTCAAAAAGGGTTAAAGTAAATTGGCTGTAAATATCCACACCTATTCCTTGACTGACTCTTCCCAAATGGTAGAAATATTAGCTCGATTACTCAAGTCATTTTTTAGTTACAGAGGATAGAGGTCATGATTTCTCACCTACTTACAGCGAATAAACTATAGCTGCGTGAGTGGTTTGCGTGTCAGCTACCCAGGTCTGTAATCAAACCAATATTGTTTTGTCCGTAATAAAAACAATAGCTTTAGGTGGAATATAAGGCTGTTGCACCGCCTGGTCTCCTTTGATGATTTTGTTCTGTGTGTACCTCAGCAAAACAAAGATTAGTTCTAGCTTTTTTATTAACCCTTTCAAGCTCCTAGCTATACGCATTTCTGTTCTGTTTTCTGGTAATTATTAGACGATTAAATTCAGATTAGGAAGGATATATGGAAGTCAGAGGGTTGATTGAGATAGTCTTTGCCCTTTTAATACCCACAGATCCTTCCTAAGGTGCATATACTGTAATCGTTTAATGATAGCCAACACAAACTGCAAAAACGCGTCAGAGCTTCAAGGGGCTAAGATACACACTCTCTTGGTCTCTTACATAAAGCTACATGTGCTATTCACCCTATGTAACCAAATCTGATAATTAGGTATATATTTTTCCATTGATTTTGTTTTCTATTTTATTAATATTATTATTGCCTTCAGGATAATGTCTTGATAGCGCAATGCATAAATGAGCGGAATTTCGATGTGAGTATCCTAGGGTCGAGTTCTTGGAGTGCCACATGTATTTGTTGATTTAATTAATTAAGTTTAGAAGTAAAGTTGGTTGGTGAAAAAAATATAATAAATAAACCCAATATAACTTAAGGGAAGGCAGACCGTTTGTTTGGTCTATTAATTCATGTATTCATATATATTTGTTAGTGTCCTCCCTGGACCTCCATCAAGCTTACAAAACAAAAACTTAAACCCCCCTTCAAGATAAGTTTGTACATTTTTCGGTAGAAAAATGCCCCGGCCGAAGGCCGGTACCTCTTAAAATTGCAGACTCGCTATCGCTCGCCAGGAAATAATCGACACCTAAATGGCACGAAAAGTCTTAAATTTGACAACGAAATTGGACGAAAGGTGTTAAAATCGCCAAACTAATGGGCCGAACGTCTTATAATCTCAAAACTAGTGGAGCTAAACATTAGGGAGAAGGGGGTCCAGAAAAACGGTCTGCCTCCCCTTAATTTGAGTGTTTTCTAACACATGTTATGGCTCGTGGGTAGGAGATCCCTGCCTTCAGTGTATTTGATTCCACGAACACACGAAATACCTCTTTAGAGCCCCTGAGAGCAGACGTAGCGTTCTAAATATATTTGAACACAGGGGGGCGGGATTGAACCAGCACTGGATAAGTGCTTGTTTCTTATGCCGGTATCACACGAGCGCTTTTTCACTCAACATTTTCCTCAACACTGGCCTGGCAAGCTTATGAGGTCAACATTTAATATTTTGCTGTCACCTAAATTCATATACTATGTCTAGTTTCCGATACCAGTGCAAACTATTCCAGAAAAGTTGCCAGAAATTTTTTGATCATCGAATGTTGACTATAAAAGCTCTCGTGTGATACCGGCATTACTCATCTTCATGGCCTTTAACTCCTCTCTGCAACGGCGGACATCAGTATTGTATTTACAATGTAAAACATTGCATCTGTTCAGCATATAATATACACTGGTACCAGAAAATGCTCACAACTACAGCCACTCCAACAGTATAGTATTATTTATTATTTATTAATTTCATTGGAGGTGTTTGGTGGTGTGGCGAAATTAATGAAAAATAGATTATGTACTTTATACATTACATACAAGCTGGCCACCTCGCCTAAACGGGATATGCCTTTTGTATGTAAAACAACAACACAAATATACACTAACCACTCAACCAGCTGTCACACCAGGGGTGACTCTATTAATATATATTGTTCGCTGATGTTTCTATTTTTTACGCAACTTTTGTCAACTTTGATGGGTGAATAGAGTAGACAATATTATATTTTTATCATAATTATAGAAACATGTATTATATACTTGTTTTAGATGTTTTAATTAAGTATATAGAACTCTTCATTTGTAACGAAAGGGAATATGTGCATTTTTTCGTTTTTTTGGCAGATATACTAAAATTGACTTGCATATAAACATCGACTTTTTTCTATGTGTTTGAAGGAAACAAAGGGCAGGTTGTCTGTAACGAGTGTCTCCCCCAAAGCCAAAAGAGTGATAGGGCCAAATTCAAGAAACGTTGGGGTCAAACTGCCTGGACACACGAAGTTTAAAGCAGTTTAATTCATAGGATGAAGGAAAGATTGATTGAGGGAGAGAGTTCCAGAGTTCACTTGTTGAGTAGAAATGTTGATAATTGTTGGGTTGGAGAGCTGAACAGAATGCACTGAGAGAGCTCTGAAAATCAATGGATGTTGTAATAGCGATAGAAGAGGGAAAAGAGGCGCAACATTGCGGCGTGTAGAAAGAGATTGTAGGGAACTAGTAAGAGGAAGTGAGTTGATGAGGCGAAATACTTTTGACTCTACTCTTTCGAGAAATGCAGTATGGATGGAACCTTCCCACAGATGCTAGCACCACTCGATGCATGGGTGCACTGTGCCCCGATACAGAGTAAGAAGCTAAGCGGGGGTGAAGAACCCACAGAGCCAGTTGAACACACATAACTTTTGGGAAGCTGTTTTAGCAAGAGTGGTAATATGATTTGTCCAAGCAAGGTTGGATGAAGAAGATGCACCAAGAATATTGAGAGAAGACGAAGGGTTGATTTGTGTATTGTTGAAGAGTAATCTTGTGGAAAATTGCAACGGTTAGATAGAGGCAGAAACTGGGTCATGGAGATATTGAAAGTAAAAAGATAATCTCTTCCCCAATCAGATATATCGATAGATCAGAAGATAGGCATCCCATGGCTGTGTCACATGAGCTTTGGATTGATTGCATGCTGATTTGATGTGTAAAACTAATTGAATACTGTGAGCTAGAGTCATTATCATATGAGTGGATACATTTGAGAAGATCATTAATTAATATTAGAAACATAACTGGAGAGAACCCCGAGGAACATCGGTGTTGATAGGTTGAGGAAGTGAGCGACGGCCATCCACAACTGCAGCTATGGAGCAGTCAGAAAGGAGAATGGCCAGGAATTACTTAGATAAGCAAGATCACCAGTAGACCAGCCCTTCAGAAAACCATACTGAAGATCTAATAGTAGTTAATGGGAAGATAAATGCTTAAGAAATTTTGAGTTAAGAATAGTGTCAATAACTTTCGAGATGCAAGATGGGACAAGTTGAATGAGAGCAAACTTCCAACAAGTAGGAAAATCGTTGGAGGAAAGACAGAGACGAAAGAGTTTGCCTTGGCAGGGAGTAAGCACAGAAGAACAGTTTTTGAGTTAAAAAAGAGGAACACCATCCAGTTCGTTCACCTTTTTAGTATTAAGCCCAGTGAGGGCAGAAAGTATATCCTTGGAAGAAATTATGATATTAGGCATAAGTAAGCAAGAGAAGGGTGGAGAGGGAGGAGTAGTACCAGAATCATCCAAAGTGAAATTTTTAGCGAAAGTTTGAGTGAAGAGTTCAGCTTCGTCAGAGAAAGAGGTAACAGTGGTACCATCAGAGTGGAAGGGAGGAGGGAAAGACAAGGAAGTGAAATTGTTGGAGAGATTTTTGGCTAGATGCCAAAAATCTTGGGATAAGGTAGAGTTGGAGGTGGGCGGCTGTGTTTGGACAGCTCTTTCTCACTCCATTAGTTTAGAGATTCTAAGATGTTCCAATTCAATAATTTAACAATTATAGAACGCTTCACCACATTAAGATGTCGATTTTCTTCTGGATGAGCGATAGTGATCCTTCAATTTAGGAATAACCGGCCTTTTTCCGGAACATTTTTCTACCAAACTTTGTATATATTTAGCTTGAAGGGGGTCTAGGGGTCGTTTTGTAGTTTGAACGGGATCTGGTAAGGCGTTGTTTTATAGTCTAGCAGGTAAACTAAAATATAAATTGCTCGAAAATTCCCTGGATCAATCAAAACTCTCAATAATAATTAAACAAAATATGATAACCCTCCAAACATTACAGAGGATAGTGTTAAGAGAGTCTTTGTTGTGTCAGGTAGTCATAGATAACCATCATAATTTCTACCGAGGTTTTCACAACTAGCCACTATTAGTAGGTGATAAATTGATTATACTAAAGAATGTGGTATTGTATGCTTCTTAATTTTAACTTAAAAGGTACCATAGCTCAGCTATTTGTATGATTAATAAACATGGAATGTCGATAATGAGCCAATATATATATATATATATATATATATATATATATATATATATATATATATATATATATATATATATATATATATATATATATATATATATATTGCAGCTCAATTGCATTTTTCTTCAGTATATTATTCTTATTGGAAGAGAGATTAGTCAAATGAGAAACTTATTATATCATAATGAATGAATGAAATGGAGACAGACGCGCATAATTTTGTTGTAAATGTCAATAATTAGGAAGATGTGCAATAATTACAAAAACCTGCTTCCGAAGACTATTGACAAAGTATGGCAAAGCGTAGCCTATTATTCAATGTAAAATGGTTGATTTGCGTAATGTATTATAAACTTAAATTGTTTTTAATATATCTGATTTGCCCAATTGTGAATAAGGGGAACAACAATGGATTTTGTTCCACAATAATTTTGCCACATGTACCTAATATAATACATCTCAAAATGTATATTGACCAATAATTAAAATAGTCAAAATTATAATGAGAATAAAAATAAAAATATCTCTCTGTATTTTTCTCTACACCTAAAATATCCTAGGATATTTGTGCGGCTTCGGAAATTGAATTCTCTTAATTTCACTGGCTTCAGAAAACCAATAGAGAGGGTAGGAGGAACATTGAAGGGAGGAGGAGAGAGGAGCAGAAAGAGGAAGAGAAACAGGAGGAGGGGATGAAGGAAGAGAAGAATTAGGAGGAAGAAGTATACTGTCGAAGGAGAAGAAGGAGGACTAGGAGGAAAGGGAAGACGAAGAGGAGCAAGATAATCAAGAAAAGAAGAGGAATAGGAACAGAAGGTGGTGAAGGAAGGACATATAAGATTCATGCCAAGGAAGAATAGGCTAAAAGTATCCATGGATGGTAAAACAGAGAGTGGAGCAAGGTGGGAGAAGAAATAAGAAGATAGAAGAGCAGTAAGCAGAATATGAGCAGTTAGAGATGAAGTGGAACTAATGGAGGGATCAAAATGTATATGCGTGGATGAAAACGGTGAGAGAGGCTAAGTATATGATAACATTGAGTTTTAAGGAGACTTGATTTTATTTATATATAGGCCTATTTTTGTTTGAATGTTACTGGTCATATATATATATATATATATATATATATATGTTTTAGTTTGCTCCCTAGACCTCTATCAAGCTGTAAACAAAATATAAAAAAACATCAAGATAAATCTGTACATTTATCGGTAGCAATATGTCCCTCCTAAATTACAACCCCGCTTTCGTTCGCCAGGAACAGATCGACACCTACTGTATATGGCTGAATAGTCTAAATGATGACAAAGAAATAGGCGAAACTCTTAACATTTAATAACTATTGGGGCTAAACATGAAAGAGAAGGGGGGGGGGGGGTCAGAAAAATACACATACTTCCCCTTCCGATGAGAGACAAGGTAAACAGACTTGTAAAGAAGATGCTGTGAGAGGGTATGAATGTAGAGAAGTGTAGAAGCTGACTAAGAGAGGTGAAAGTGGAGAAGAGAAAAGGAGAAAAAGAGAGATGTGATGCAGGGAAGGGAGTATAGGGAAAAGGAACATGCACAAAGAAGATAATAAAGATGGTGGAAAGGGCGTGGAGGGGTAATAAAGAAGATAGGACAAAATATATATTTGGGCTGAGAGAGTAAAGGTGGTAGTGAAGAATCGAAGCCAAAGAAGAAATGAAAGCCAAGCAATGGAACGACAAGACTGAAATGGTGAACGAAAGAAAGAGGAGAAATAGAAGAACTAAGAAAAACAAAAAAAAGAGGTGAAATGGAGCGAAGAAAATGAAAAGAAAGGTGAAAAGCAAGACGAGTGCTGAAGGGGAAAAAATGGAAGTGCGCTGACGTGGAGAATAGAGGAAAAAGAGAAGAACTAGGAGAGAGAGAGAGAGAGAGAGAGAGAGAGAGAGAGAGAGAGAGAGAGAGAGAGAGAGAGAGAGAGAGAGAGAGAGAGAGAGAGAATCAAGGGGATGTAATGTCCACAGAGTTAGCCTCAGGGGGAATCTAGCCACGACTCTCCCAACTCTCCTACCCTTTTATCTCTCTGACCTGATCTCTTCCTTATCTCTCGTACCTGACCGCTGACCTAACCTGACCTATTCCTTTGCTCTCCTACCTGACATATGACCTGACCTATTCATTATCTTCTTTACCTGACCGCGGCCTTGACCTGACCTGACCTCGTCATTATCTCTCTTACCTGACTGCTGGCATGACCTATTCCTTATCCTATCTTACCTCTGCCCTGACCTGACGTCTTCCATTTCTATCCTACCTGACCTCTGCCCTGACCGGACCTCCTCATTCTCTCTTTCTGATCTCTCTGACCTGAACTTCTATATATCTCTCTGACCTGAACAACTATATTTATATCAGACCTGACCATTTTTTGTTCTGTCATGAACTGCTATGCATCTCTCTGGCCTAGACCTCTTGCATATTTATCTGACCTGACCTCTTCCTTATCTCTCTGATTTGAACTGCTATTTATCACTGACCTGACCTCTGCCTAATCTCACTGACCTGAATTGCTATGTATCTCTCTGACCTAACCTTTTCCTTTTCTCTCAGACCTGACGTGTTCCTGATCTCTCTGGCCAGAACTGTTATGTATTGCTCTGACCTGACCTCTTCCTTATCTCTCTGACTTGAACTCTTTCCTATCCCTCTGACCTGACCTCTTCCTTATCGCTCTGATTTGACCTTTTTTCGTATCCCTCTGACCTGATCTCTTCCTTATCTCTCTGACCTGACCTCTTCCTTATCTCTCTGATCTGACATCTTCCTTGTCTCTCTAACATGACTTCTTCCTTATCAACACAACCTCGTCCTAATCCATCTGACCTTTCTGTTATCACCTCTTTGTTATTCACCTTACCTCTTCCATATCTACCTGACCTCTTCCATATCCACCTGACCTCTTCCATATCCATCTGACCTCTCCCATATCTACCTGTCCTCCTCCATATCTACCTGACCTCTTTCTTATTTACCTGACCTCTTCCATATCCACCTGACCTCTTCCTTATCGATCAGAACTCTTCCATATCTACCTGACCTCTTCCATATCCACCTGACCTCTTCCATATCCATCTGACCTCTCCCATATCTACCTGTCCTCCTCCATATCTACCTGACCTCTTTCTTATCTACCTGACCTCTTCCATTTCCATCTGAGCTCTCCCATATCTACCTGTCCTCCTCCATATCTACCTGACCTCTTTCTTATCTACCTGACCTCTTCCATATCCATCTGACCTCTTCCATATCTACCTGTCCTCCTCCATATCTACCTGACCTCTTTCTTATCTACCTGACCTCTTCCATATCCATCTGACCTCTTCCATATCTACCTGTCCTTCTCCATATCTACCTGACCTCTTCCATATCCACCTGAACTCTTCCATATCTATATGACCTCTTCCATATCTACCTGTCCTCTTCCATATCCACCTGACCTTTTCCATATCCACCTGACCTCTTCCATATCCATCAGACTTCTTCCATATCCACCTGACCTCTTCCAGATCTACCTGACCTCTTCCATATCCACCTGACCTCTTCCATATCCACCTGACCTCTTCCATATCTACCTGACCTCTTCCATATCCACCTGACCTCTTCCATATCCATCAGACTTCTTCCAAATCCACCTGACCTCTTCCATATCAACCTGACCTCTTCCATATCCACCTGACCTCTTCCATATCCACCTGACCTCTTCCATATCCACCTGACCTCTTCCATATCCACCTGACCTCTTCCATATCCATCAGACTTCTTCCAAATCCACCTGACCTCTTCCATATCTACCTGACCTCTTCCATATCCACCTGACCTCTTCCATATCCATCTGACCTCTTTCTTATCTACCTGACCTCCTCCCAATCCACCTGACCCCTTCCTTATATATCTGACCTTTTGTTTACCTTCTGATTTCTTCCTTTGCATTGATGTATACGTATTCCTGATTCCTTAGTTACCACTTCTCTTCTGCGCTCATTATTATATTCCTTCCATTCTATCCTTCTCATATTCATTACTCTCTCTCTCTCTCTGAGTGTAGGGTGGGGAGAGAGCCTTCTGCTTTGCTAGCCTTTCCTTCCACTTAGTAACACATTTTGTTAGAAATAAGTCCGGACTGCCTAGTAGGGGCCGAAAGGTTTGTGCAGTCTGCAGTCTGTGTTGTTATGTAACTCTATGTAACTATATAGTAGGAAAGATTGGGTTAGCCCAGGATAAGACCTGAACTCTAATCTACTAGAAAGCTCACTATTAAAATGCATTCAACATAAAATTCCTTAAAGATAAATCAAGTGAGAGTCATGAATAGGTACCACATATAGAGAAAACCAATTTCCATGAAGTAAGAAATATTTTTGACAAAGTGAATTGGAATTTCATAAATCACGTTAATTATAATAATGATATCTGGAACACATGCTAAGAAATAAATAATAATGCCATTAATGCATGCATCCCCATGAAAAATAGGCACTCAACTTGAAGCATTAAGCCAAAATGGTGGAACACAAAAATGTAAGAGTGTAGATAGTATTTTGCACACTCTACAGAGTGTAGTGCACTACTCAATCTCTCCCTTTCCATTTCGAGTATCTCCCCGGATTGGACGCAAGGTCTTTGATTTGAGATACTGACTATTCCTTGAAACTCTTTGTTCTTAACTCTAACAAACTCACTCTCTCTCTCACTCACTCACTCTCACTCTCTCTCTCTCAATTCTCGAGCCAGTCTTCATTAAAGTGAGGAAGAGTCGGGCTCAATAACATCCCAGACGTGACCACCAAAATACCTGCTTCTCTTGAGTCTCCCCTCCCTCCCTGCTCTCTGTCTGTCTGTCAGTCTCCCCTCCCCCCCCCCCCCCCTTCCCTTCCTTCTCTCTCTCTCTCTCTCTCTCTCTTATTTCGTACCTGCCTGTATGGTTGTTTGTGTCACTCCATATTTATAAGTTGCAACAGCTTTTTGTGTCGCTCATAACATTTCACTGTTATTATTTATGTAATATTTTTCCCATTTTAAGTGTGTGAGTGTGTGTATTCGTAGTTTTAGTAGCAAGAGCAATAACATTAGTGTCATTTTTATTATTATTGAAGTAAAAATGGTGAGGACTAATCACCGATCAGCATTTGCCCAAGAAAATGCTACAAAGGGTTGTCGAGATGTCACCAAAACCTACCTGGAATGGCATCCAATCAGTAGCCCGGTCTTGACCCTGCCGACATTCAAAATAAACAGTATGGAGATCGGCTTCTAACTCGCCCTCATTTACCTTCTGCACCATATATTCCAGCAAAAAACATCTTATTACCACTGTGCCAACTCTATACTCCCGTCAGCCACTTAAAATTATGGAAAATGCTTTGCCAGGGTACTATTTGAGTGAAATAAAACACAAACAAGGGAGGACAGAAGATCAAAGCTGCCGCGCGTCTAACTGTGTCTTCACCCGGCTGGCTCGAGCAATCAGCAAGCCGCCTGGCATGAGGGGCGGGTATATAAGTAGGAGGGCATGGTCAGAGAGTTCTGATCTGAGAAAGTTCAGGCAACAAGGGTCTGGGGTTCTCGTAAGAGGTTCCAGTCCTGGTCACATTAAAGGTTGTGGAAGAGACTGGGTTTCTCGAGTGAAGAAGGCCTCAGGGTTTATATTCCCAGTATATCTGGGTGTATAAATCTTGGGGTGGTTCGGGGGCTCCGGTCTTGCACACTTCCTGACTTTTCGTGGGCTTAATGATCCTCTAGGGTCGATAGCCTCTAAAGTCCTATTTTAACTAACAGAGCGTTCATTCCGCGAAACGGTACAATCAGGAGACCATCTCACCAGTGGCGCTCCCACCCAGCCTTCTAGCCTCTTCAATCACCATCGGGGATAGTTAATGTGAGATTACTTGGCCACCTGAGCACTGTTGAGGAGCAATATACCTCATCGAAGGAGAATATCAGCAAATCTGCCATCACTCAAGTCCACCTCAAGTATCCTGGAGATTGTGCACATATATCTCGCCGTCACACCATATAGCAAGCAGTCCATAACCGGAACCAGATGGTGGATGATAAGGACGAGTATTAAAGTGTACTGGCCAGCATTGAGGTACTGAATGACTGCAAAGAAGAATAAAGAGACAAGACAAGCAGAAACATTTATATAAGGGGCATTCTTGGGCCCGCAAGGTTTTATTGAGACGGGAAGTTTGACTGAGAGTACCGGATCACCCAAAAATTTATGTTGCCTTCTTAGGCAAAGATATTTAGACTATTGTAACTGAAGTGATGTTATAAAATATATGAAGCGTTGATTGTTAGCTTTCAATTGGTTAGTAAAGCGAACCTACTAGATAGTATCAGCTTCAGGTTCTGTTAGCAAGATCACTGATATTTAAATAAACATAGTGATATCCAGAGAGTTTTTGAGAGCATACCATAGCTTATATAAATCGGGAGTTAAGAGTCCAGCCCCAAACTACTGAAGGACACTCGGTATATCATGGGAGCAAATAAAGAAGGCAAACCTTGATGTAAGTCTGATTCCGAGCAGAGGAATAGATCATTACAGTAAGAATAACCGCAATGTATATATGGGTTTGTTAATTAGGGTTGTGTTTAGTTTAATTTAGCTTGAGCAATAGTCAGGAGAAAGGCATAAAGGCCTGCCCATTTGGAAACTATTCTGTTAATAAAGGAAATTGCATTATTACACTCATTTGTAGATAATTAGAACCTCGTTGAAGCAGGCTATCGATTGCGCATGATATATATTATTGAAGTAATAAGAAAGTACCTTATTCAATGAAAACAAATCCCTTTTTTTTTAAAGTTCATAGTTATAGCGACTTAAAATCGAAGTCAAGTTAAGTCAATGTTTGAATAGTGATTGCATAAAATAGATTGTAATGGGAATTAACACTTCCAAGGGACAAGTTTATACTATACATATAGTCATAGGATATTCAACCTCTTCTAGTTCAAACTTATTTTGATACAGATCGAGAACCATTAACTATACGGAATATTATTTGCTTTTTGAGTTTCTTAAATATAGTACAAGTTTCTGATTAACTGTCGGAAAATTCCTACCCTATTTGTATAACTTATTTCTAAATATATTCTACAACACATGCTGGACACCCACCTAACGACCCATCAAAATGTCTGGGCCATGGCCTGACACTCTCACTATCAACGTTTGCAACATTCGTGGCCTTTCCTCTTACTTCTACTCTATTGAACACCACCTCTCCTCTGCCAACCCTTATCTTCTCTTTCTCACCGAAACTCAGTTGTCTGGGACTACTGACAGCAAACTCTTCTCTGTACCCTCCTACTATCTCCATCCTAGTTTCAAAACCAAAGGCGGATGTTGTGTTGTTGTACACAACAAATTCACTTGCTCTCATGTTCCCGACTTGGACTCATCTTAATTCTCAACTTCATCGCTCATACTTACTCTCATACTAAATATTTATGTGCTGTCTATCTTTCCCCCAACTCTACTGACTTCCCCAAATTCTTTGACCATCTAAAATCTAAAGTGGAACACATCCTATCCATCTCTCCTTTCTCAAAAGTCTCCATCTTAGGAGATGTCAACGTTCACCACCGCCAATGGCTCTCCTCTCATTCCCCTGACCAACCTGGTGAACAAGCCTAATTTTTTGTTATCCTAAGTGACCTAGAGCAGTTGGTTCAGTAACACACCTGTATCCCGGATCGCTTCGGAGATCTTGAGTTGTTTCTAACTTCTAACCCTTCCGCTTATACTGTCAATCTTTTCTCTCCTTTGGGCTCATCCGACCATAAACTTATCTCTGTCACCTTTCCTATCTCTCCAGTATGGTGACCCGATCCTCCCAGTCAGCGGCGCTGGTGGCACTTTCGCGCTGCTGATTGGGAAGCTCTTCGGCAGTTCTTCTTTGACTTACCATGTAATGATTATTGCTTCCGTGGTCGGGCACCCTCATAGATTGCTGAATGCATTACCGAAGTCATCCTCTCGGGCATGGAGGCATACATTTGATATTCTTTCTCTCAGACGACTGCAAACAAATCTTGGTTCACTTACGCTTGTTCTACTGTTGTCCGCAATAAAGAGAAAGCATTCAAATGGTACCGACGCCTTCAAACTCAAGAATCTCATTCTTTCTATGTTTCTGCCTGGAATCAAGCAAAATCTGTTCTTCGACTCGCCAAACACTCTTTTGTCAATAATAAATGAACTGAACTATCCAATTCTAGCCCTTCCAAAATTTCTGGCATCTAGCCAAAAGATTTTTCAACAAAAAATTATTCCTCGTCTTTCCCTCCCCATTTCCATTCTGATGGCACAATTATGACTTCATCCTCTCACAAAGTTAAACTCTACGCCCAAATTTTCGCTAGAAATTCCGCCTTGGATGATTCCGGTGCTATTCCTCCCTCTCCACCCCCCTCTCTCCTATTCATGCATAATATCCAAATATATTTACTTGCTACCCACTTTGGGCTTAATATTAAGAAGGCATACGGTCCGGATGGTGTTCCTCCTGTTGTAATAAAAAACTGTGCTTCCGTGCTGACTCCCTGATTAAGCAAACTCTTCCGTCTCTGTCTCTCCTCTAACGTCTTCCCTTCTTGCTGGAAGTTTTCTCCCATTCAACCTGTCCCAAAGAAGGGTGACATCTCTCAATCCTCCAACTATTGTCCAATTGCTCTCAATTCTTGCATTTCTAAAGTTTTTGAAACTATTCTTTCTTCAAAATATCTTAAACATTTCTCTTCTCATAATCTACTCTCAGTTCGCCAGGATGGCTTCCTTAGGGGTCGCTCTACTGGTGATCTTTTTTCATATCTTTTCATAACTCTTGGTTATCCTCCTTCTGGGTACTTTGGTGTAACCTTTTCTATTGCACTAGACATATCGAAGGACTTCGATAGAACCTGGCACAAATCTCTGATTTCTAAACTAGCCTCCTTCGGTTTCTATCCCTCCATCTGTGCCTTTATCTCTAATTTCCTTTCTGGCCGTTCCATAATTGCGGTTGTAGTCAGCCACCGTTCACTTCCTCTTCCACAGCCCGCAGACGAAAGCCTTGACGAAGGTGCGGCCGACTACAAGGTGATGAAAGAATGAGATGTCCTGGCCTGGATGGTCAGCTTATTCACCCTTTGAAAGTTGCAATATGCGACTACAGGACCGTTAGACGGTCGGTTAGAGTACTCGTAGCAGTACTAATAGACTTGCCAAGCCTCCAGTATGCACTGGATTTTTTAATCAATTAACTGTAAACTTGTTCAATTAACTTCAAGGGTATCTCCCCAGTTATAACATATCAACTCATTAGTTATATGGGTCTAAGAAGTCTTGCCAAGTTTAGCACTTAGCAGGTAGAGCTCACGTTCGCGGTCCTTGCAATGAGATTAATTAAGTAGACGTTAGGGGTCATTAGTTTAGTATATGAGTTAGGTTTCTAAGAGTTAAATGGGTCAATGTTAGGATCTGTCACGCCCTAAGCAGACGGATAATTGGAATCTTTAACCTAGAACCTAGATTTGATAAACTCTGTTCAATTAGTTGCCCCTTAATAGGCGTATAAAGGCTCACAACAGATAACTGATTCTTTGGAACATATATTAAGCACTTTTTATCATTCATAATCACTGAGGGACGATAGACTGTCCATTACGGTAGCGATATTAGAGTTAATTTTTGTTTCGATTAACCGTTCACTGTAAGCATGCTACCATGGAATTGACGATTTGTTATTACCATTGTATTAACGCTCCTGAGTTCAATTGAGAGCTCAGATTAACTTCGTCCTGTTGAGATATAAGACTGAGGGTAAAGATTTGATTCACTAGAAAGTTAAATACTTGTCCTAAGCACGAAGATGTATGATGCATTAGAACCAACTTTTATATAATTGTGTATTTGATTTTTACCAAGTTAAAGTTTTGCATAAAAGATTGCCACGATATATATAGCAAATTATTTGCTGTTACGAACACAGTCAGTATATATTTATTTCTGATACCAAACAGTATATTTATTATGTTTCGTTTTACTGTTTTTAGTTGTATAACTGATCACTATCTCTATGTTAATAATACCGTTTTATTCCTGTATTATATACCATTTTTTCTGTTACCCAGCTGAGCATGAACTAAACCCCGCCCTTCTTAGAATATCGTAACATGTACAGTATATACAGTATATATATACAGTATATATATATATATATATATATATTCTGACATACGGAGCCCTGTATGTTAATTTAAGAGTTAGAATTAGAGTTGAAGGAGTCACACTACCCAAACGGTGAAGCAGACTAGCGAGCGAACTAGCGAGTGGGAAACTAGCTCGCCCGCATACCTGCAAACAAGCCTTCACACCTGCGTGCGTCATAGGGGACCCTGCAAACTACTCCGATGACCGGACACTATGACGTATGTTCGACGCCAGGAGCTGTGATTGGACCATGCACCTGCTATGCAACTCGAGGAGCTGTGATTGGAGCGGGCACCACCCCCCGCCTCCTGATTCGTTCCTACACCATCATTGTTTAGTATATAAGACCCGAGTTGTGGGCATTCAAATCAGTCTCATTTGGAGTTGGGGAAGGTGAACCTGCAGCTGGAGGAAGACGGGGTGAAGTATTATAATGGGATTGTGACTGTCAGTCAGATTATATAAGTGTGTGTTAAGTGTGTTCGGTGTAAACACTTACGTTATGTTGGTTAGTGAGATATGTGATTGGGAATTAACGTGAACGCTACTATTATGTGCTTAACTATTTGATTGGGAATTAACGTTAACGCTACTATTATGTGCTTAACTATTTGATTGGGAATTAACGTTAACGCTACTATTATGTGCTTAACTATTTGATTGCGAATTAACGTTAACGCTACTATTTATGTACTTAACTATTTGATTGGGAATTAACGTTAACGCTATTATTATGTACTTAACTATTTTAGTTGCCTAACTTGTGGACTAAAGCAACTCTTTAAGTAATTGGGTTATGATTAAAGTAATACTATTGTTTTATATTAATACTTACGAGTTCTTTCATTTTCTTTTAATTAAGCTTACATTGCTTAACGGTGCTTAGTACGGTGATGCTATTGTCTCGTATTAGTAATATCGCCTTAGACTAACATGGCTGTGTTAATATTACTTCTAGTGATTTCCTAAGCTGAAGAAAATTCTTTTAGCTTCAAAATATTATTTTTGCTTTTCATATTATTTGAGTGAGACCTGAATCGAATCTATGAAGCGATCCTGTAACTTTATTTACTCATAATCAAACCTCAATGTTACGTGGTTAAGAAATACATTTAACTAATTATTAAATATATCTAACTTTTTATGTGACTGATATTAATCCTGATGATAATAATAATATAATACTATTAACGTAAGACAAGAACCAAGAATAATTACATTAAATATAAATAAAAGGACATAGAAGAAAACTATCTATTCATTTCAAAAAGGGTAAGAGACAGAAATATTCTTACTTTACTAATTATCTTACAAGACTTTTTATAGAATTAATAGTCCTTCTTTAGATATAACTTCTTCGGTTCATAACCATAGCCTACTAAGCTTCGGTTAAATAATAATTCTTTATAAATACTACATGACTTTAATTAGTTTCAGTATTTTTCATAATTAAAGAGTATCAGTCAATAAAGGATACTAAGTCCTAAGATCCAAAAGGAAAGGAAGCAACAACAGGAAATAATTTTATTAGATATTACTTTTGTTTTGCCTTCAGCTGACTGATACCTTAATATATATCTCTGTGCTATCTAGATTCATCAAGTTAACCACTTGAGGATCAAGATACGTAACAATATATATATATATATATATATTATCGTCTTTCTAATTCATTAAGCAAAGTTCTAAATAGTTTCGTTTATCCGTTAATGAAAAAATGTGGCTGCTTTTCATATTAGATATCCGAAAATATGATCCAAATGGGCCTCATCCTCCAGTGTACTGTATAGGCCTACTCTTCTCCCTCCCCTTCTCATCCTCTTCTTTTTCTTTATTCTCACTTTCATATATTTTTACTTCATATCCGCCTTCCGTTATTATCCGCTCCCACTCTCCTCCTTTTACTTCACACCTTTAGTCTTCTCTCGCCCCTTCTTTCATTTTCTCCCCATGTTGTCTTCCTTCATCTCTGGGGAAATGTCATCTCCTTGCCTTTCGTCTTTGTCTCTCTTTGTCACCGCGCGGGCGAGTGTGTACGAGAGAGAGAGACGGAGATAGAGAAAGAGAGAGAGAGAGAGGGATGAGGGAATGAGAGCAAGTGTGTGAGAGTGAACGTAAGAGCAAGAGAGAGGAGAACAAAAGAGAGAAGTTATAAGAGACACGGATAGATGCTGCTATATATATACAGTATATATATATATATATATATAATTATATATATATATATATATATATATATATATATATATATATATATATATATATATATATATATATATATATATATATATACTACAGTGTGACAGACACACAATCAAACTGGCAGGCACGAACATAGAGACAGGCAGGCATACAGTGAGAGAGAGAGAGAGAGGGTGGGGGAGGGGGTTGTGAAGAGCGTGATATTGTGGACCTCAATGAGAATAAGATATTTCCAGTCTTGTGGGAGTGAGACAAGTGAGAAAGATTGCGTTTGTGTGTGTCTGTGAGTGTGGAGCGTGTGCGTGGCTGGTTCTTTGTGTGTGTGCTTGTGCATGTGTTTGTGGCAGTGTGTTTGCATGTGCGTGGGTGTTACATAACTAAGGAACATTAAGGGGCCCACCTCGCTTCTTTTCTCTTTCTCTCCCTCTCTCTTTGGCTCAATTGTATCCATTCGGCCCCATTCAGCTTACTGTTTTAAGACGTTTACCCCCATCCAGGTGTCAATATTTTCCTGGCGAGCGGTAGCGAGCCAGCATATATATATTTTTGTTTTGACAGCAAGTTAAATTTGTACATTTTTCGACAGAAACATTTCTCCGGCAAAGCCGGATTTCGACATACAATTCTGGGTCGCTGTCGCTCGCCAGGAAGAAATCGACACCTGGATGGGGATAAACCTCTTAAAACAGTTGGCTGAATGGGGCCGAATGGATACAAGCCAGGAAAAGAGAGAAGAAGGAGAGAAAGATAAAAAGGCCGGTGACCCACCTTAATACATAAACACTGCAGATCTTGCGACTCGCCTGTAACTCCATACAAGGTTGCACATGGTAGGACTTGTGTTTGTGCGCATGTGTACGTTTAGACACACAGACAGATGGACAAATGGGGTGAGTAAGTTTACCCTTATAGTACCGGCGACGTCTTCCTGTTTTTATTACAGCTGCATTTAGACGATTTTATGAACCTTGAGAAGGATATAGGGTAGCTAAAAGGAATAATTGAGATAGGCTGTACTCTTTTAACGGGTAGACATCCTTCCTAAGCTGAATAAACCGTCTAATATTTGCCAGATAATAATGAAAAGGATGTCACCGGTACTGAATAGCTTATTATGCTTGTATAATGTATGTATGTATTAGAGATGCGGCAAATATCCTCATCCGAAAATTATCCGCATTTTTTACAAAATCCACATCCGCATCCACATTTGCAATGCAAGTAACATCCACATCCGCATCCGCATCCACATTTGCAATGCAAGTAATATCCGCATCTGCATCCGGATCCTCACTTTTAGAAAGAGGATATGAGGATATTAAAAAACATATCAATGCATAAAATTAGTTACAAATATATATTATATATTACGTATTGGTATTCTAAATACAATCATGAAAAAGATGCATAAATCAACATCCGAAATACAAATAATAAATGAGAGAGAGAGAGTGAGAGCAGTGAGCAGCAAATGTGTTGACAAGGGCCAACTTGGTATTGAATATCGATTGTCTATATTTTAATTTACAATGGTATACCATACATCATTAATGAAAGTTACAGTATTTTCATACGTAATTAAGAAAAACAATACAGTTTCGGCTTATCACAAACCCTTGTCAATTGATATTGATTGAGTACCAATTAAAAAGGGCTTGTGATAAGCCAAAACTTTATTGGTTTTCTGTGAAATAAAAATGTTGTCTCCATAAAAAAAAAAAAAAATTGTGTCTTCATAGTTCATAATTCTTCACGACAGTGTGCTATTTTATTCTTTTGACTTATGTGGCTGAAAGTCGTCAGTAACAATTTAAAATGCATATCTTACACATTTAAAACAAATAATCGACATCCGCATCTGCATCCGCGAGAATATTTTCATCAGGCATCAGTATCTGCATCCGCATCCTCAAAAATACAAGTTGAATATCCGCATTCGCATTCGCAATTTTGTTTTATCCGCATCCGCATCCGCACTCTAGTATGTATGTGCAACCCTGTCAGTCAATATTCCACCAGCCGTACCGCTTATGCCCCTTTCCCACTGGTTAGACAAGTCAAGATTTTCGTCGCTGACACCAATAAATTGGCACATTCGTGACATGTCTCAACACCTCTCATGAACAATCGTTTGACTCTCAAGGCCTCGCAAGGGCCTTCGCAAATGTTCATGTTCGCACAGTTCAAAATTTTAGACGAGGACTCACGAGGATTGGTTACCCTCGCAAGCATCGTCGAGCATCGCCGAAGGGATCTGCGAGGGTATCTGCGATCATCTGCGACATCGGCGAGAAATCGCGGAGGGTTTCGCATAAAAAAAACTTTGCAACGCTGCATGGATGCTCACCGATGCTCTGCTCGCCGATGCTCTCAGATGTTCCGAGAACATCGACGATGCCAAAGAGCACATTCGGCGAGGTGGGAGAGAAAGAAAAAGAAAACGAGGAGGGAGAGAAAGAGAAAACAGGGAGGTGGGCTCAATGTTTACGTTACGGCTTAGCCTAATTGAGGCCACCTCGCTGTTTTCTCTTTCTCTTCCTCCTCGTTTTTTTTTTTTTCTTTCTCTCCCTCTCTCTTTGCCTATAATCCGTTCGGCCCCGTTCAGCCTACTGTTTAAGACGTTTACCCCCATCCAGGTTTCAATATTTTCCTGGTGAGCGGTAGCGAGCCAACATATATATATTTTTGTTTTTGGGTCGTTTTTCTGGTCCCCTTTCTTCCTCATGGTTAACCCCATTAGTTTTCATATTTGGGGGATGGTGGGGGGAAGGTAGAAGGGTAATTGACTCGTGTTACAAATATGAAGCCGATTGGTGAGGTAGTTTCGCCACCACGGATTTTCCTTTTTTTCCTTTTCTTCGTACGGATACGCTGGAAGTGGGTGGTGGGAGGGAGGTGGGGGTGTGGTGGGGGGACGACAGAAGAGTAGGGGACTTGTCACACAAATATGGAACCCATTGGTTCAGTCGTTTCGCCGCCACATATTTTCCTTTTTTTTCTTTGTGAGGCGACCGATAGTCAACGAGTGGGTGGGGGGAGGGGATTGTGTTGGAAAGGTACATGTGTTAGAAATATGAAAGCCATAGGTGCAGTCGTTTCCCTGCTACGTTTTTTTTTCGGCGAGTCCGTATATACTGTATACGGACCTGGCACTGGGCGTGACAAGACCCTAGACCGTATATATACGGACCTGGCACTCTGGGGGTTTTAAGACATTTACCCCCATCCAGGTTTCAATACGCCGAACCATCACTTGAATCGCCGAAGACGACGTCGCAGAACATACGGCGAGTTTTCTTTCATCCTCGCATGATTTCGCAAGATATTTTTGAAAATGTGACATGCCTCGCAGAGGTCATCGGCGAAACATCGCTCACTTCGCCGATAACGATAACGTCGCAGAAGGACGGCGATTGCGTCGCCGACATCAGCGACATCTTCGCTGAGTATAATTTGTCATCTGTTTGTAACGGTCAAAATCGTGAACGGCACCCGCCGTATTCTTGCGAATTTGACAAAACTAAGTCATCGGCGACGAAAATCGTGACTTGTCTCACCAGTGGGAAAGGGGCATTAGCCGGCTTTGTTCCTGGCTGTGAATCCATCCCTAGTGACGATCGGCTTATAGCGGGGTTTTGACCACTTGCGAGTTTCAGGCTATAAGGAAGTTGGAGCCTTAAACATCGATATTAAACAGAAATACAGTAATAATGTAGGTTTCCGATGGATAAAGGGCATGTTGAATTGGATTTTATGTATTTATGAATGTACTACGACCGTATTATTGCTCGTAATTGTCACCTGCTTTTTTTTTATCTTTCTCTCCTTTTCTCTCTTTCTCTGGCTTGTATCCCTTCGGCCCCATTCAGCCAATTGTTTTACGACGTTTATCCCCATCCAGGTGTCGATTTCTCCCTGGCAAACGATAGCAAGCCAGCATTGTATGGAGAAATCAGGCTACGCCGGAGAAATTTTTCTATCGAAAAATGTACAAATTTAGCTTGCTGTCAAAACAAATATATATATATGCTGGCTTGCTACCGCTCGCCAGGAAACTATTTACACCTGGATGGGGGTAAGCGTCTTAAAACAGTAGGCTGAATGGGGCCGAATGGATACAAGCCAAAGAGAGAGGGAGAGAAAGAGAAAACATGCGAGGAAGGTTGCAGGGCGGGTCTTATTTTTTACCAGCCCTGTTTCACTCCATTAGTTTGGAGATTTTATAACGTTTCTCCTCAATAGTTGGGGAATTATATGTAAGACACTTCACCCCATTTAGGCATCATTTGTTTCTGGGCGAGCGATTTAAGGGACACCGAGCTTCGGTTGGAACTTATTTATAGTGTAAAATGTACACATTTAGCTTGAAAGGGGTTTGGGGAACATAATTTAATGTCTATTATTTATTTATATATATATTTTGGGTTGTCTTTTTTTTTTTTTTTGTATCGAGAGCAAAGTAAAAACCAAGTGCTCGAAAATACCTGAATCAATCAAAATCATCACTTATAATCAATCAAACTATACAATACCCACCCAAGACGGCTCAAATGACACCAGCGACACCCAAAATGTCGCAAGTGGCCCGATATCTGGTACTAACAGAGTTGAAGCAAAGGTCACTGTTTTATACAAGTATTGTAATTATGTATTTTTATTATTAATGGACAAATAATACCCCAACATATCAATAATTTTGGATTAAAAAAACTACTGGAGGATTATCGAGGTTATCTAATAAGCTTTACTATTAACTGTGTTGGTGGTGTAATGGTTTAGGTGTTTATGTGCTGGGTGTGGTGTCCCGAGCTCGAATCCCGGGAGGGCCATATGCTTTCATTAGTTCATTCAAGTACATTGGGGTTTGTGATTGATGATTAATGTTAAGAACGGGGTGTTACTTATTACAGCCAATCAATAGCCTTCCTATGACATTCATATCATAAAATTTGCCTTGCTTACTCCTAAATTGTAAATCTTAATTCCTGATCTTCCGGATGTGATTCATTATGTTCCACTTACTCTTTAACCCCTTCAGTACCGGCGCCGTTCTTTTGACTTTATTATGGTTACTATTATACGATTTTATTCAGTTTAAAATTGGCCTAACAGGCTTAGAACTATCTCACTTAACCATTTTAACTACCACAGATCCTTCTAAAACTGCACATTATCTTCTAAATATAGCAAACATTATATTTAAAAGACGTCGCCGGTACAGAAGGGGTTAAATATATTTCAGAACCTTGTATACAGTAACCATAAATCCTCCCTTATCATGAGGCGAGATTAATTATCCTTTATCGATTTTAGTACAATTTTGGAACTGTACCCCATCATGGGCTCTGTAAATGCTGCACTCGGATAGGTAAAGTTGGCCCTTGATAAATGGAAAATTGCTTACACATTTCTTGGAAAACTTGGATTTTTACAATATTATTTTGTTCTTATTTATTGTCTGGTATTTAAAACCCATATTGTATATTTCCTTGTGAGTTTATTTTTCTTTTAAAGTTCTGTATTTGTATTATTTGTGGTAATGCAAGGGATACAACATTTCTTGGCTTAAGGGATTAAACTAAATTATGAATAGGCCTATTCGCACAAAAATAGAATTGATTATTGTACGTCGAAAGTTAGTATCAGATTACCTTTAACTTTTCTCTAAAAACAAATGGTATTTAAATTTATCTTAATAGAGGAGCCCGTGAAGACGGTAGATAGCGTGCCTATCGATACTTACGTGTGGCAGTACGATCGTCAATGGTTAATTTGTGTCTTATATTCATCCCCATGGCCTCCCAACCTTTATCTTCAATGGCAGACATCAGAGGTGCAATAGACCAATGTCGCATAAAATATGAATGCTAGCACCTGATCAGCATGATCAAGCTGATTGCACTGGCAAACAAAATTAACAATCACAGCCGTGCCACCAATCTCATAACACTCCACATGCACCTCACTCACTATTCACAACAATGGGTTGTTGGGCTTGCGACCCCCCCCCCCCCCCCCCTGAAACAAGCGAAAGAATCTAACGAGTTGCCTCGGTATATGGAGGTGATGCATTCGTATCACCCCCTCGGGGATCAAGGTGGTTGGCTATAGTTAGTTAGATAGATATTAACCCATTCTGTACCGGCGATGTCTCCTGAATTTTATTCCTGCTACTATTAGACATACTTTATTCAGTATAAAAAGGGGCTCCAGCAACTAGCAGACTAAGAAATATAATATTATCACTTAACGTTGTTTACTGCCATAGCTCCTTCTTAACCCTTTGAGTACCAGCAACGTTTGTTATATTATTGTCTAGCTAAATTTAGACGATATTATGGAGCTTAGGAAGGATCTGTGATAGTTAAAAGGGTTGGTTTAGATAGTTTGAAGCCATATTATTGCTAGAGGTCTTTCCTAAGATAAATAAAACCTTGTGATAGTTGCCCGAATCTGATAAAAGGGACGTCCCTGGTACTGGATGGGTAAAGCTGCACAAAATCGTCACATATAGCTAGAGTCAAATTTTAAAAACGTTGCTGGATGGATGAGTTACAAGGACCTATTAGACAGTGAAGACTGAAGAGTTAATAATTATGTAAGGTAAAATGACAGGAAGAAGAGACTGAGGCAAGGTCAACGCACACACGCACACACATACACTCTCACAATGTCTTACTCTATCTCTATCTTTGCTTCTCTCTCTCTCTCTCTCTCTCTCTCTCTCTCTCTCTCTCTCTCTCTCTCTCTCTCTCTCTCTCTCTCTCTCTCTCTCTCTCTCTCTCTCGGTTGAGTGTGATCTTCAAGTTTGCAGATGACATTAAGCTTGGAGTGAATGTGAAGGACCCTAAATGGGTTGAACAGCTCAGGATGGATCTTAACAGACTGGGTGAATGGTCTGAGAGATGGCAGATGCTACTAAACTTGAAAAAGTGCAGGGTGATGCATATTAGCCAAGCAAACTCCAAGTCAGGATATTCGCTATTGGGAATGTCCCTTTAAGTGACTGACTTGGAAATGGATTTGGGTGTTCTGATCAGCAGTGACCTAAAGTTTTCCAAGCAGTGCACTGAAGTAGAGAAGAAAGCTTATAAATGATTGGGCTATACTAATAGGTAATTTAAGTATAGCAATAAGGAAATAGTCCTCACACTCTACAACGCTCTGATATGGCCTCTCCCGGGGTATGCTGTTCAATTCTGGTCTCCAACACCCAAGAAATATACAGATCGACTGAAAAAAGTACATGGTAGGGCTACAAAGCTTATTCATCGATTAGAATACTGACCTATGGCAACCGGTTGAAAGCTCTTGATCTCTTACTGCTGGAACTACGCAGACTACGAGGTCACCTCATTGAAGCTTTTAACATTCTTATTGGGTTTGACAATGAAGATTATAGTAAAATGCTTACCCTCAATATGAATACAACACGGAACAATGGCTAGAAGTAAGAACTGAAAAGGTTCAGCACTAGGATTTTGGGGAAACCTTTTCCCATATCATATTTGTTCTACTTGGAACACATGTCCCTCAGAAGTTGTAAACAGTTCTTCAGTAGAGCAGTTCAAGAAGAGAGTAGATAGTATTTTGCACACTGCAATGAGTGTAATGCACTACACAATATCTATCTTTCCACTTCGAGTATGGACAGTAAGTCCTTTTGCGATACAAACTATTCCTTGTAACTCACACTCTCACATTGTAGTTTTCACCTATCATGTCTGCCTGCCGATCTGTGTGATTGTACTTATGCATTATATTCAAATAAGTATGCTTGAATATCAGTACATGTCCAGTATATGTGTATGTGTTTCGGTGTATGGCTGCGTGTCTGTATACATATTTGCATTTCCACGTGATTGGGGTTTCGTTGTGTATTTGTGTCCACGTTTGTATTTTCAACTAGGTCATGCATATGCATAAATGTCAACAAGGCAACATGTGTGTACGTGGACCAGCAAACATGTACGTGTTTAATGTATTTATGTATATGTCCATCCCTCTTTGTGATGTGTCTATGTTGTGTCTGTGATGGTGTATGTGTGTATTGGTTCATACTATTATACAGTATGTTGATGTTAGTCATATGAGGAATATATATATATACTGTATATATATATATATATATTTTTTTTTTTTTTATAATAAGAATATGTATCTGTGTTATATTAATCCAAATGTGATTAGTTTAAAAGATCGTTTGATTATGATAGCGGTCAAATATTATGTTTGCATAAAACTGGGATTGGTGAGTTCCAGTAATGGGGAAAAACTAAAAAGTCTATATATAAATTCAATAGAAACACAAGGTGAGATATACTCTAGGTACAAAACAACCTTTATGTATACACAAATAATGGGGTTTTACACAACGAGCCTGTAAATTATCTTCAATTTAAAATAATACACACAATTCAATAACATGGAATAATATCAAGTTTATCTGATTTTTTTTTTTTTTTTTTTCTATGTGATTGAGGGAGGCAAAAGGCATAACTGCCTATAGCGAGTGCCTCCCCCATAGTTGAAAGAGTGACAGGGCCAAAATCAAGGGACGTTCGAGCCAAAATGCCTGGACACACGGAGTTTGAAGCAATTTAAGCAGAGCTGGGCACCACAAACAAAAAGTCAAGTCAGCAAACACAAATCAGCAAACCCAGAACATAACTTCAGCAAACACAAATGTGCAAACCTTGTGAAATTTCTAGTCCTCAAATGCAAATATGCAAACGCAAAACCGTTTTTTATTAATTTTAAATTTAAACTACAGAATCAAGGGTAAATCAATAAATTAAATCTCTAATGTCAATAAATATATATATTTACTTAAATATAATGTTGCCCAACTTCCATGGACCTGAAGGATATACAGTACATACAGGCTTTTAAAGCTTGGAAATTGCTGTAAATTGCCAAAACATTCCAGAACGTCACCCGCAGTGAAGGGGTTAATATATATAGCATAGGCCACTTAGTTTGTCCACATGGGCAGTAAAACGTTGGGGCAACTTGTTTATGGGGAGAGTGCTTCAGTAATAATCAGTATTCGCAATTCCGCACCATTCAGGAGGTACGCCGGATCACAGAGGTGCAAGGAGGCGATTTATTCGTGATCACCCCTTTGGGAATGGCAATAGGCTATATATGCCTAGATAGGTCTACTTTAGATAGATTAAGTAATTTAATAGAAAGTAGCCTAGGCCTATTAATTCTAATGCTCAGAATAAAGGCCTAGCTTCAGATCAAAATTTAATAAAATTTTATTGTAGGCTAAATTTTATTGTAGGCCTATATGATACTTTCAAAATTAACACTTTCTACTTGACACTAATACAATGAGTGTGATTATAGGCCTAGGCCTATACATAAAAGTTAGAACATGCAATATTTAGCCTAGGCCTACATGTTTTGAGGCATTTTGATGGAATTAGTGACTGATTATAGCCTAGACCTAGGCCTAGGCTATATATTAACGTTAGAACATACAATATTTAGCCTACATGCTTTGAGGTATTTTGATGGAATTAGTGATTATAGCGTAGACCTAGGCTATATATATAGAAGTTAGAACATGCAATATTTAGCCTACATGCTTTAAGGCATTTTGATGGAATTAGTGATTGACTGATTATAGCCTAGACCTAGGCTAGCCTATATATATAAAAGTTAGAAAATGCAATATTATTTAGCCTACATGCTTTGAGGCATTTTGATAGGATTAGGGTAGCCTAGGCCTAGCCTAATAAAATTACTTATATTAGTAATTAGCCTATAGGCCTAGGCTATATTTAGAAGTTAGAACATGCAATATTTAGCCTACATGCTTTGAGGCATTTTGATGGGATTAGTGATTATAGGCCTAGGCCTAGGCTATATAGCCTAGCCTATATAGAAGTTAGACTTAGCCTAGGCCTACATGCTTTGAGGCATTTTGATGAGATTAGGGTAGCCTAATAACATTAGTTTAGGTTACAAATTAACAGGCTATCAATCAAATTAACGATAGCCTAACTTCATAATCTTAAATTAGGCTAGATTATAAAGTTATAAAGCCCTTCTCCAGAGACATCTTCTTGGTAATTACAGGCCCATAGAAGGTTTCTAGGGGGGGCCAGAGGTGGTTAGGTCCTCGATTTCTGCATGCTCTGCAGCATCACTGTCGGATGATGGTGGTGAACTGCTCCCCATGCTGTTGGCAGCTGCGGTAGGCATGATGGTAGACTCCATGTTCAGTTGTTCACTTCAATAGGCCGAAAATATAAACAAAGTTGAAGTGCTAGCAGGTTGGAACTCTTGGACTGCTGTGTGTTGTAGGTGTTAGCTCGACGCTTACTACTAAGTAAGTGAACAAACGTGAAGAGCCGATGTATAGGCCTAGATTCCAGAACGCAGGTAGTTGGCTTGGTCACATGACTTTTTTTGGCTGGAGCTGCAGGAGCGGCCCAGGGCTGGCTGGCGGCTGGAATTTTTATTTTGCGGACTCGAGGTTTGCAACATGGAGGTACTTTCCAGAGCTTCAAACCCGCAAATAGGCAGCCATTTTGGCGCCAACGCTAATTCGCCAACAAAATGACACTTCCGCCATGGCGGAATTGGCTATTTGCGGAAGTGTTGGCTAAAGTGCCCAGCTCTGAATTTAAGTCATAGGAAGCGGGAAAAACTGATTCTGGGAGAGAGTTCCAGAGCTCAGCTGTTGAGTAGAAGAAAGTTTGAGAGTAACGTTTCACTCTTGGGTTGGAGAGTTGCACAGAGTAGGGGTGGGATTGAGTTGCAAGACGGGTACCACGTGCCCTACGTAAAGGAGGTGGTATGCACTGGGATACCTTTACCTTTTGATACCTTTTGATGTGTTCGCCGCTCTTCTAGCGGCACAAGGAGCGCGACGCCCCTCGTTATGGGTGGTGATTTGGTGCAGTAGACTGTGTGAAGCGACAGCTCGCTCCCTTGCGAGGATGGGCTCGTCTGGCACTTTTTGCAGTTCGACATCTAGGGCTCTCTTGAAGTTGTCTAACGAGATGTCCCTCATGTCTCTTACTCGCCGTGGGAGTTTGTTGAAGAGACGTGGGCCTCTGTGTGATAACCAGCCCTCTCGCAGAGAGCCCATAGCACCCCTGTTATTCATCCGGGGGATTTCGCATTCCCAGCCTCTCCTATCACTGAATTTCATGACTATCGGAGAATGTAGGTTTGGTACTAAACCCTCTGCGATTTTCCACGTGTATATTATTAGGTAACGTTCTCTTCTACGTTCCAGTGAGTACAGATTCAGTGCTCTTAAACGCTCCCAATAGTGTAGATGTTTTATCGAACTATTTGCGAAGTGAAATTTCTTTGTACACTCTCTACGTCATTTATTTCACCTGCTTTGTATGGGGATGTTAATACGCTACAGTATTCAAGCCGCGGTAGCACTAGAGATTTGAAGAGCGTTATCATAGGCAATTCACCGCGTGTTTTAAAAGTACGCAGAATCCAACCCGTTAGACGTTTCGCAGCCGCCACTTTGACCTGGTTATGTACTTTGAAACCCATATTTTCAGACATTAATACCCCAAGGTCTTTCACACTGTCTTTCCGTTCTATTATGTGGTTAGATTCTGTTAAGTAATTTGTAATTTCTTTAACCCCATTATTATCTCCGTACCGTATTAATTGGAATTTTTCCTCATTGAATTGCATGTTGTTTTCCCTGGTCCACAGGAACACTACATTCATGTCTTCCTGCAGTCGGCCTGTGTCCTCTTGTGTGTTTACTATCTTGCTTATAGCTCTGAGGAACACTGATTATTATAGTAGCGATAGAATAGCGAGAGAGATGCAACATTGCGGCGGAGAGAGAGAGATTGCAGAGAGTTGGTGAGTGGACGGGAGTTAATGATACGAAAGGCCTTCCTTTCAACCTTGTCTAGGAGAGCGGTGTGAGAGGAACCTCCCCACACATGTGAACAATACTCAATACAAGGGCGCACTATGCCCCTGTACAGAGCAAGAAGCTGTGCAGGGGAAAAGAACCCCCTAAGGCAGTTGAGCACACCCAGCTTCTGGGAGGCTGCCTTAGCAAGACTGGTAATATGGTCCTTCCAAATGAGAGCAGAAGAAAAAGAGACACCAAGAATATTGAGAGAAGATGAAGGGTTGATTTTTGTATTGTTGAAGAATAAGGGATAGTCCGCTGGGAGATCCTGACGGGTAGATAGATGGAGAAATTGGGTTTTGGAAGCATTAAAGTTAACAAGGTTTTCTCTGCCCCAATTGGAAATAGTATTTAGATCAGAATTTAAGAGTTGTATGGCTTCATTACGTTTATCGTTGAGGGATTGCTGGCTGGGGCGTTCTGAAAAACTAATGGAGTAGTGTAAAGTTGAGTCGTCTGCGTATGAATGGATGGGAATTAAGGTACAGTTAAGGAGATCATTAATTTTATAAAAATTAGAAAGAGAATAGGAGATAGGACAGAGCCCTGAGGAACACCGGAGTTTATAGGGTGAGGAAGTGAACAATGGCCGTCCACAACCGTGGCTATGGAACGGCCGGAAAGGAAATTAGAGACAAAGGCACAGATGGAGGGATAGAAACCGAAGGAGGGTAGTTTAGAAATTAAAGATTTATGCCAGACTCTATCGAAGGCTTTCGATATGTCTAGTGCAATAGAAAAAGTCTCACCGAAGTCCCGAAAGGAGGATGACCAAGAGTTAGTAAGATATGAAAGAAGATCACCAGTAGAGCGACCCTTAAGGAAGCCATACTGGCGATCTGAGAGCAGATTATGAGAAGAGAAATGCTTAAGAAATTTGGAAGCAAGAATAGTTTCAAAAAATTTAGTAAGACAAGAAATGAGAGCAATTGGACGATAGTTGGAGGGTTGAGAGCGGTCACCCTTCTTTGGGACAGGTTGAATGTGAGCAAACTTCCAGCATGAAGGGAAGACGTTAGAGGATAGACAGAGACGAAAGAGTTTGCCTAGGCAGGGAGTCAGCACGGAAGCACAGTTTTTGAGAACAACAGGAGGAACACCGTCCGGACCATACGCCTTATTAGTGTTAAGCCCAGAGAGGGTAGAAAGTACATCTTTTGAAGAGATTAGGATATTAGGCATAAGTAAGAGAGAGGAGGGCGGAGAGGGAGGAATAGCACCGGAATCATCCAAGGTGGAGTTTCTAGCAAAAGTTTGAGCGAAGAGTTTAGCTTTGTCAGAGGAAGAAGTGATGGTTGTGCCATCAGAGTGGGAAAGGGGAGGGAAAGACGAGGAAGAGAAATTGTTGGAGAGGTTTTTGGCTAGATGCCAGAAAGCTTGGGAAGAGCTAGAGTTGGATAGTTCAGTGCATTTATTATTGATGAAAGAGTGTTTGGCAAGTCGAAGAACAGATTTGGCTTGATTCCGGGCAGAAACATATGAAGAATGAAAGTCTTGAGTTTTAAGGCGTCGGTACCGTTTGAATGCTTCCTCCTTATTGCGGACAGCAGTAGAACAGGTGTGAGTAAACCAAGATTTTTTAGCATTAGTCTGAGAGAAAGAGAATGGAATGTATGCTTCCATGCCCGATAGGATTACCTCGGTAATGCGTTCAGCACTCTCCTCGGGTCCTCGGCCACGGAAGCAGAAATCATTCCATGGGAAATCAAAGAAGTACTGCCGAAGAGCCTCCCAGTCGGCAGCGCCAAAGTGCCACAAGCGCCGCCGGCTAGGAGGATCGGGTGGCCGTACTGGAGAGATAGGACAGGTGACAGAGATAAGTTTATGGTCGGAGGAGCCCAAAGGAGAGAAAAGATCGACAGTATAAGAAGAAGGGTTAGAAGTTAGAAACAGGTCAAGAATGTTGGGCCGATCTCCGATGCGATCCGGGATACGGGTGGGTTGCTGAACTAACTGCTCTAGGTCATTTAGGATAGAAAAGACGTAGGCTTGTTCACCAGGTGGATCAGTAGTGTGAGAGGAGAGCCATTGGCGGTGGTGAACGTTGAAATCTCCTAAGATGGAGATTTCTGAGAAAGGAGAAATGGATAGAATGTGTTCCACTGTAGAGTTTAGATAGATTTAGGGTTTAACACCTAACGAGCGGCCTAGGCGGTAATTAATATGTACCGCCCAGCGGGGTGTTTTTACCCAAAATAGGGTTGTTTACGTGATCATTTTCATGCCTAAATAAGACCCAGAGCGTAAAACAAGTATCTATCCCTGAAAGGGCATAAACAGAGCTTTCCAATGACACCCCAATGATCCTTGTACGACCGCTAGTTTTCTTGCAACAATCGCGCAACACGAGTGCAAAAACCATGTAATTCGGTACTTTCCCTACATAATTCCCTGTGTAGCGAGTGTGAGAGGGTGGAGGAGGGTGGGATTCATGTCAGTTGGTCCACCGCGGTGGTCTGGAGCAGTCATACGCTCGCTACTCTCCTGCCACCACTTATCTCTCTCTCTCAGCAACATTACGTGCTGAAAATGGCACACGACTTATGTTGTGAGCCGCCACATAGTCCAAATTTCTTTCACTCGACATATGTTGCGCGCCGCCAGTTAAGGGTTAACTATAGACATGCTTGAATTGTGAAATACAGGTATGTCGTGAATAGCGCGTAATGATATTTATGGAATTGAATATTCGCGTAGGTTCTGAGACTTAATGAAAAGTTATTTATATGCACATTGATATTAATACACTAATTACATACAAGTTGAATACACGGAAAATGGTGTTTACGAATGCTCAATGTTAAGTTCGATATTTGGAGATACAATAGTCTAGTCTTAGAGGGTGAGCCTCGAGCCTCACTGTTATGTCAGCTTGCACTTGTGTTGGTGTTGTACACAACGAGTCGGTCTTGGGATCAGACTTGCTAGTATCGAACCTAGCAGGTTGACCAGAGCACTTTGTATATTCAGTTTTCAGACCTGACGGACTAGTCTTATACCTAGCATGTTTACCATTTGCACTTGGTACCATCAGCCTTAGGATCTGATTACTAGTATCGAACCTAGTTTCCCAGTCTCGTACCTAGGAGTGTTCCAGTCTTCAGACCTGGAGGTGCTAGTATAGATCCTAGCCGAATTACTTCTCCCAGTTTGAATGACATAGTCTGTCCTAGTTCTGCGTATGCTGGTTACTATTCGGTGCGAGCTAGAAGAGCATGATCTGGTGTTGTTATTGTCTATGATTCTAGACGTCTATTTATGGCATTGTTGTTTGAAGTATGGCTGCATGCGGGCGTGAAGGGTGTGCAGGTACTCTCTTCTTGGGGTTTTTATGTCCTTGCGGCGTGGTCTTAGTGGTGGTCTGCATGGCCGCAATTCGAATAGTGGGCATCAATTTAGTTATTGTTTTGATCGTTAAATTTATGCTATTATGGTAGCAAGTGTGCTGTGTACCTATTTCCGTAAAATCACATAATAGTTTTTACAAGTACAGTCATAAACAGGAATTTATGGACAATATTTGAAGGCACAATTATGAGTCACTGACAAAGTATATTGATAAAATGCTTGAACAAAACAAATCAAAATAATAGGATTCCATATCTTATTCACACCATTTTCTTTTGATCATAAGGTTGTGTTCAGGTTCTATTGATCACGACTCTAACCATTTACAAATTTTCATATATGATTGTAGGTCTTACATGCTAGCCTAATTGTAAATATATGTGAGCCTGATCGTCCGCATGTTGGGTGTTATGTGCATGTATGTGCTCTGTGTCACCCCCCCCACCCCCCCCCCACACACACACACTTTGCCGTGTATGAATATTCAATGTGGAGAGACGATGTTGGTGGTGGTTGTTGTGTCCACCACCGCTTCGAACAGGTGCTTGTAGTTGTGGTGGAGGTGATTGTGGTGGTTTTGATGGTAGTTGTGGTGGTGTTGATGGTAGTTGTGGTGGTGTTGATGGTAGTTGTGGTGGTGGTGGTGGTAGTGTTGATGGTAGTTGTGGTGGTGTTGGTGGCAGTTGTGGTGGTGTTGGTGGTAGTTGTGGTGGTGTTGATGATAGTTGTGGTGGTGTTGGTGGTAGTTGTGGTGGTGTTGATGGTAGTTGTGGTGGTTTTGATGGTAGTTGTTGTGGTGGTGGTGGTACTTGTGGTGGTGATGATGGTAGTTGTGGTGGTGGTGGTGGTAGTTGTGGTGGTGTTGATGGTAGTTGTGGTGGTGTTGGTGGTAGTTGTGGTGGTGTTGATGGTAGTTGTGGTGGTGTTGGTGGTAGTTGTGGTGGTAGTTGTGGTGGTGTTGGTGGTAGTTGTGGTGGTGTTGGTGGCAGTTGTGGTGGTGTTGATGGTAGTTGTGGTGGTGTTGGTGGTAGTTCCGGTGGTAGTTGTAGTGTGTTGGTGGTAGTTGTAGTGGTGTTGGTGGTAGTTGTGGTGTTGGTGATAGTTGTAGCGGTGATGGTAGTTGTGGTTGTTGGAGTTGTGGTGGTGTTGGTGGTAGTTGTGGTGGTGTTGGTGGTAGTTGTAGTAGTGTTGGTGGTGTTGATGGTAGTTGTGGTGGTGTTGGTGGTAGTTGTGGTGGTGTTGGTGGTAGGTGTAGTAGTGTTGGTGGTAGTTGTAGTGGTGTTGGTGGTAGTTGTGGTGGTGTTGATGGTAGTTGTGGTGGTGTTGGTGGTAGTTGTGGTGGTGTTGATGGTATTTAGGGTGGAGGTGATCGTGGTGGTGGTAGGTTTGGTGGTGTTGGTGATAGTTGTGGTAGTGTTGGTGGTAGTTGTGGTGGTCACGGTGGTAGTTGTTCTTTGAGGTGATTGGGTTGGTGGCAATTGTGGTTGTGTTATTGGTAGTTGTAGTTTTGTTGGTGCAAGTTGTGGTGTTGTTGGTGCTAGTTGGGATGGTGTTGGTGATAGTTGTGGTAGTATTGATGATTTGGTGGTATTTGAGATAGTTGTGGTGGTGTAGGTGGTAGAAGTGGTGGTGTTGGTGGTTGTTGTGGTGGTGGTGGTGGTGGTAGTTGTGGTGGTGTTGGTGGTAATTGTGGTGGTGTTGGTGGTAGTCCATAATATGCGGTCCTTGTAATTGCCAGTATCGAGCGGTACCTGGTACCATGACGTGTACACACTACTCTGAGACATTGGCAACACTTCTCAGCTTGGATCCAAGCCACCACAGGCTAGCTGGATCAGTACTCCTCCAACTTTTGGGGTAGGAGGGTGTTCTCTCTTGACTCTGAAGCCATTTTAGCCACAAAGCCTGGTACTGTAGGGTACATATTTTATAGTAATACCCTCTGGTACAGTATGGGTTAATCTCCTAATTAACTCTCCAAAAAAAAAAATCTTGCTCAAAAACAACTGCATAGGTTGAAGTAACTAAACTAAAGGTTTCCAAACACCCCTGATGGGCAAAGAGGTGCCTAGAAAGGGTGCATTTCGCATCTCTGTGCGCAAAATGGTAAACCTATTTAATATACTAGGACGCATAATTTATTTTTGTCTGGCTATTATTAGCCGATATTAGTATAAGTGAGGTTCTGTGAGAATCTAAGTAATACATGCGATATATGTTAAATGTTCGACTCTAGAATGCCTTTCAAAGTGGCGTGAAATGGTCTAATGTTTACAAGAAAACAATGAAACAATGGCGCTATGTTTCTTAAAGGGTTAATTATTTGTGTAAGGTTAGATGACTCCCTATCCTTCGTTCCCTCCTTCATGGATCTTCCTGCATTTACAACGCATTCCTTTCCTACATTTTCATACCTATTTATTATTTTTCGTAAGTAAACGATTGGTAATAACCAAACCTTACCACAGAGAGAGAGAGAGAGAGAGAGAGAGAGAGAGAGAGAGAGAGAGAGAGAGAGAGAGAGAGAGAGAGACCTTACTCATTCCTCTCTTTCCTCTGCTAAACTTTCAAACGTCTGCCCACCAATACTTTCGCTAACTGGTCGCGTCAACATTTCGGCCTCTGTCAATTCGGCCTCACCACAGTCAACTTTACCTCTGTCAACTCGGCCTCCCATGTCAACTCGGCCTCCCCAGTGAACTCGTCCTGGGGAGGGGTAAACAATGTCTCCCTTGACTCCGGGACGATATGTCAACAGGAAATCAAGAGTTTAACCCGTGGAGCCCCGGCTAGTTTTGTAATGTTTGCGCACCAGAACCCGGCCGGTTTTCAAAAAATGGTTTTATTACAGAAACAATAGCGAATGGGTTAGGAATGAAGGAAAAACCACGAAAAACCGCTCAAAAAGCTTAAAAAATGGTCCTACAGAGCCCCCGAAAACGGATTTTACAAGAGTAAAAAATTGAAGGCACTTATCCCAAAAAAACAGGTTATTGTGCGCTCGCGCGCACGCACGTGGACTTTGAGAGTTTTCAACCATCGGCACGGTTGCGTGGGATACGTACACAGTTCCCATACAAATCTGAGCCCTCTTGAGTGGCTACACCTGAGGTTACGGTCGGCGCAATTAGGGTGACGCGCCAGGCGCGTCTCTGGGGCTGTGCGTTACATACATCGCCGACGCGTCAGGCGCGTCGCTGGGGCTGTACGGGTTAAATAAAAGTTTTTCCTTCCCATCTTCGGTCTCTCCGTATAGATATTCTGGTCTTTCATCCTGCCTTGCTGGCGTTGTTGTCTTTATTTTATTGGTTCTAAGTTGGATCGTTAAGGCGGCTATGTTTACGTTGAAGACGAAGGTATATGAGTGGTCAACTTTGTCTTTGTTGTTCTCATTCTTGGGGATAAGAGGGGATTATATTATAACCATATTATTTGTTAAACATTGAGATGGAATTATAGGTATTTTTTTTTTTTTTTTTTTTTTTTTTTTCTATATTCCAACTTACTTCCTCTCGGGCATAGGCTGAGAGCCTTAACATTCACTGCTTTACAATGAACAGTGAAGCCCGTGAGGTCTTGTTCCAGTCTAGGGAGTGAGACATGTGAAGCACGTAGAGTACAACGAGCACCTGCCATCTTGCCTTCACATGAGGCACGGTGCTCACTCATGGCCCGAAACGACCCCATCTCTGAAGCCACCTCGTTCCTGTGCTTCACTGTCTCAACCCCTACACTCGGACTCTCACACTTACACACACACAACGCCACCTGTTGAGCAGATAACTAATAAGGTATGCAATTATATATCAACCAAAATTTTCCTGCACCACTTTGGAACCAAAACTGCATGCCCAACCTTGACAAACTCAATATCTGATTATGGAAAAAAGGTCTCCATTTACATTTTGCTAAACAATGAAACAGCATACCCAACCCTGCAAATATGATGTGTTACCTTGTTTGTTGAAATATAGAGCTAATACTTGACAGTTAAATGTATAAAGCCCATTAGAAGATTGTCATGTATACATCTTCTGTTAATCATATATAATCTCAATTAAAAATGCAATTGAAAAATCTATATTCTTAAAGATAAACAAAATGGTTACAGTATGCATGATGTAAATTACAATATTAGTTTAGTCTGTGAAAGAGAGGATTTGATGTCATATGACATAATTATATGCCTTCCTATAATCTATATATTGTACATTTTTAAAGGTCAACAAAAGGACAAAGATAATGTGCAAAAGACAAACAGACATATACAGAACTAGATTGTCATATAAATATACATCAAACTGTTATTGCTAATTTTATACACTTTGATTACCCTTAACATACAGTACACATAGGCATACACTTTGCAACGCATATCTAGCCTCTGCATAACACTAATGACCTATACATTTATTTGCACTGTCATCATTACAATTATACTAACTCATTCAGCAAATAGGATTTTAATATTCTCTTGTAAGACGAAAAACTACACTGAGTATTTATCTTGTCTAACAAATTATTTCAAAATTGAGAACTCCTTTTTCGAAAATATGTTGTCATTAATGTTGCTCTGCTAACTGGTACATGTAAATATGTTGTCATTAATGTTGCTCTGCTAACTGGTACATGTAAATATGTTGTCATTAATGTTGCTCTGCTAACTGGTACATGCAAATATGTTGTCATTAATGTTGCTCTGCTAACTGGTACATGTAAATATGTTGTCATTAATGTTGCTCTGCTAACTGGTACATGTAAATATGTTGTCATTAATGTTGCTCTGCTAACTGGTACATGTAAATATGTTGTCATTAATGTTGCTCTGCTAACTGGTACATGTAATTTATGCCTTTGTCTAGTGATGTGGTTATGGATACCACAATTTGGAGAAAAATATCGTCTAAGACTGAGGGGTTAAGTCTTTCATAAATTTAAAAATTATTTTAGCCGTGCAAAACTCATAAACAACTGTAAAATGAGGTAGCCTTAATAACTTCAGAATTGGTGCAGTATGTTCTGTATAACGCACGGATCGAATTATTATAATTCCCCTCTACTGATAAATAACAATTGATTTAATGTAGCAAGCATTTTCAGCACCCCAGACCTCGATCTATCTATCTATCTATTGCCGGACACCGTGATCCACGAAGGGGTGGCCACGAACGAAACGCCCCCATGCACCTCTGTCACCAGTCAGTCGAAGCTGCTCCTCCCATCCAGCACCGCTTTCGCTCATATACTTCTTAACTCCATCCTTCCATCTCTCACTCGGTCTACCTCTCCCTCTCTGTCCTTCCACCTTACTCTTGTACACCCTCTTAGTCATTCTCTCGCTTCCCATACGTTCCATATGGCCGAACCATCTCAATGTGTTACTTTTCACACTTTCCGGCACATCTACAGTACATCCACACCACACCTCTCTCGTACTTCCTCATTTGTCTGTCTATCCCTCCGTATAGCTCTGCATGCACTTCTCAAGTAACTCATTTCCATCCCTCTCACTCTAGGTCTGAGTCTCCACCAACGTCCATGCTTCGCTCCAGTAAGTCAATGTCAGGATTACCACACTGTCTTGCAAGGACTTCTTTATTCCATGCTGACCATCCTATTTCTTGTTACTGCTTTCAGTATTCCTACAACCCTCTTCCCCTGTTGCACCCTCTCCCACACTTCTTCATCCATAATCCCATCTTTACTCAACACAATGCCCAAATACTTAAACGAGTTGACATTCTTCATAGCCTGACCGTTCAACTTCACCTCACACTCTGTGGCTACACCCCTTTCAAAGACCATAACCTTGCACTTCCCCGCATTTACCTTCAGATTCCGTTTTTCACACACTGTTCCAAACATATTTACCAGACCTTGCAACTCCCATTCACTATTGCTCATCAGAACTGTATCATCGGCAAACAGCAGTACAGGCAACTTCCACTCGTTTCCTTCCCTTATCAGCGGTACACCAACATTCACTGCTCTTCCTTGTATTTCTTTCATGACTCCATCCATATATACTGTATATTGAACAGTAATGGGGACATCACACACCCTTGCTTTAACCCAACATTCAGATAAAAGAACTCGCTCTGCTCATTCTCCACATGTACTGACACCTTTGCACCCTCATACATGCTCTTCACTGCTTTCAGCAACTTGCCATCTACTCCGTAGATGGGTGGGGGGGGGGGGGGGGGGGGGGGGGGGTACCTTTCGTGCACTCGCACTTAGTTCACACATTCTCCCATTATACCACACTCAGCTTCAAACTGTAGGCGGCCACATTCTAGCTCACTCAACATGACACTAGGACTCCGTTTGCTTGTTTTTCTGGTCTGTATATATATTGTTTTTCCCCGCTAGACCTCCATCAAGCTTAATAAATACACCCGCTAGAAAGATGTCCTGGCAAAAAGCCGGTTTCTTCTAAAATTACAGGCTCCCTATCGTTCGCTAGGAAACAATCGACACCAAAATTGCACGAAAGGTCTTAATATTGACAACAAAATGAGGCGAAAGGTCTCAAAATCGCCAAACTAACGGAACGAACATCTTAAAATATCCAAACTAATATGCTAAACATGAGGGAGAAGGGGGGTTGACTACCTCCCCTTTAACTTCATTGTACTCCCCTCTCCCTCATTCAACTCCACTTACCTCACCCAACATCTCTTTCCTCACTCGACCTTGCAAATATTTAACCCATTCAGTACCGATTGCATCCTTTATATTTAATTCTGGGATCTATTAGACGAGTTTATTCAGCTCAAGAAGGACCTGTAACCATTAAATGGCACCAAATTATCTCACATTAATCTTTTTACCATCCACATGTCCTTCCCAAGCTTCATACAATTGTCTAAATGTAGCTGAACTCATATTAACAAGACGTCGCTGGTACAGAAGGTGTTAAACTAGTTTAATCTTGGATAACTTGTATTTACTCTTCATTCAAAGGTTCCCAATTACACTCCATTTACTTCCACCACTCTAACTCGCGTACCTAATATTCCTCAATCTCAATCATTATTACTCCACTTTAGTTACTCTCCCTCCCTCACTCTCTCTACCGCATACTTAGCCTCACTCTACCCCACCCAACCTCACTCTGCCTTATACCCCACCTTATTCTACCTTATACCCAACCTTATTCTATCTTATACCCAACCTTACTCTACTTTATACCCAACCTTATTCTACCTTATACCCAACCTTACTCTACTTTATACCCAACCTTATTCTACCTTATACCCAACCTTACTCTACCTTATACCAAACCTTACTCTACCTTATACCCAACCTTACTCTACCTGATACCCAACCTTATTCTATCTTATACCCAACCTTACTCTACTTTATACCCAACCTTATTCTACTTTATACCCAACCTCACTCTACCTTATACCCAACCTTATTCTACCTTATACTCAACCTTACTCTACCTTATACCCAACCTTATTCTACCTTATACCCAACCTTACTCTACATTATACCCAACCTCACTCTACCTTATACCCAACCTTAATCTACTTTATATCCAACCTTATTTTACTTATACCCAACCTTACTCTACCTTATACCCAACCTCACTCTACCTTATACCCAACCTCACTCTACCTTATACTCAACCTCACTCTACCTTATACTCAACCTCACTCTACATTATACCCAACCTCACTCTACCTTATACCCAACCTTACTCTACTTTATACCCAACCTTATTCTACCTTATACCCAACCTTACTCTACCTTATACCCAACCTCACTCTACCTTATACCCAACCTCACTCTACCTTATACTCAACCTCACTCTACCTTATACCCAACCTTATACCCAACCTCACTCTACCTTATACCCAACCTCACTCTACCTTATACTCAACCTCACTCTACATTATACCCAATCTCACTCTACCTTATACCCAACCTTACTCTACTTTATACCAACCTTATTCTACCTTATACCCAACCTTACTCTACCTTATACCCAACCTCACTCTACCTTATACCCAACCTTACTCTACCTTATACCCAACCTCACTCTACCTTATACCCAACCTCACTCTACCTTATACCCAACCTTACTCACTCTAACGATACCTTTCTCACCCTTACATTAACTTATACTCAACCTCACTCAACCTAATTATTCATCATAATCGACGTAACTCAACCTTGGTCACTCTATTTCTAAATTGTACACTCACATGATCTCAGAATCATAAGAACATAAGAACATAAGAACATAAGAACATAAGAAAATGGGAGTCTGCAGAAAGCCGATTGGCCTAAGCAAGGCAGATCCCTGTCCCACACAACCCCAAATCAATTACAAAGCCCAATTATAGGCTAAACACTCTAATACCCTGAGGATCATCTTACCAAAACGGTTAGAGATTAACGCAGGATTATGGGGGTCTGCAGAGCGCTGATTGGCCCAACCCGGCTGATCCCCCTTCACACCCAACCCTTCTCGTCCATATGCTTATCCAATTTTATCTTAAAGCTCCCTACAGTTTTAGATCCCACTATAGCACTTGGTAGTCCATTCCACCCATCTACAACTCTGTTACCAAACCAATATTTGCCTATATCTTTTCTGAAACGAAATTTATCTAATTTGAAACCATTGGTACGAGTTCTTTCGCTATCGCTGAGCTTTAGTACATTTGTCATGTCCCCTTTGTTAATCCCACTAACCCACTTGAACACCTCTATCATATCCCCTCTAACTCTGCGTCTCTCTAACGAATGTAAACCTAATTTCTTCAACCTTTCTTCATACGGAAGATTTCTAATATTATGGATCATTTTTGTCATTCTACGCTGTACTCTCTCCAATGAATCTATGTCCATTCTGTAATAAGGACACCAAAATTGGACAGCATAATCCATAGGGGGTCTCACTAATGACAAGTAAAGTTTTAAGATAACATCAGCAGTTCTGTTACTCACACTCCTAGAGATGAACCCGAGAATCCTGTTTGCCTTATTACGAACGCCTATACACTGTTTTCTAGGCTTCAAATCATTGCTAACAAACACACCTAGATCTTTCTCGCAGTCTGAATTTTCTAATTCTAAATTAGCTAGTTTATATTTAACATTTGTTTGCATCTTCCCTATCTTTAATACCTTGCATTTGTCAATGTTAAACTTCATCTGCCAATTTACTGACCATTCATGTAAGGTATCTAGATCCCTTTGGAGGCACTCTATATCGCTATCTGAATCAATTGATCTCCCCATTTTAGTATCGTCTGCGAATTTACTTATCCTACTAGTTATACCTAAATCTAGGTCATTTATGTATATAAGAAACAACAGGGGACCTAATACCGATCCCTGGGGGACACCACTTTTGACTGCTCCCCACTCTGACTTGGTACCATTTATGCTGACTCTCTGTTTCCTACCAATTAGCCATGACCTAATCCATCCCAACAACGCCCCACCTATTCCATGTGCCTCAACCTTTCTCATCAATCTCTCATGAGGGACTCTGTCGAAAGCTTTACTGAAATCTAAATATATAATATCGTATGCCTTGTCATTATCTACTGCTTCATATACCTCTGAGAAAAAACTAAGCAAATTAGTAAGGCAAGAACGTCCCTGAGTGAATCCATGCTGAGAAGAATTGATTAAGTTAAATGTTTCTAAGTGGTTTCTCATTTTTCTAGCAATAATTGACTCTAGTAGCTTTCCTATGATTGAAGTGAGACTAATGGGACATTAGTCTAACTTTACCGTACTCAGTCTCACTCTACAACTTTCAACCTCACTCTCCCTTATACTCAACCTCATGTTACCTCTATAAGCCTCACTTTGCCTCAGATTCGACTTAACATTACCAAATCAACTCTCACATTACATTTTGCTACCTTACAATTCCTCATAATCGACCTAACTACCACACTTAGTCTCACTGTACCTCTTTTACCTTCACTGCACCTTATACTCAACGCACCTCTAACGCACTCAGTTACACTCTATCTTTCTTAACCTTATTTTACATTTTACCCGATCTATCTATCGCAATTAATCTCACTACTTCAATCGGAATCACTCTACCTCATTCACTCACCTCACTCAATCAGACTCACTGAATAATATATGTTTATTATTGTTGTTTATTGTTAATGTGTATCTCCACCAGTTGTTCTGTCAATAATATAATATGTAATATGACGCATACATCCTTTCTAATCCTTTCTTCTTTTTGTCATCGCTTATGCCCCTTGCTTTTGTGTTTCTGTCATCTAATAATTGGCTTAACATGTAGCACAAATATTTGTTAACCTCATTCGAAAGCTTACATTTGATCAATTACATCATCTAAGATTAACAGGTAGAAACAATACAGCTTATAAAACACACTGGTGAGCCTTGGCAAGACTCTTAAATTGTTACGCTAATAATCAATCATGCGAATTGGACAAAAATAAAAGAAAAATGGATATATGCTACGTTTGAGATCATCCATTCCCCATTCCGTATAGCTTTCGTTTATTCGTCTGGTCACCTCCATTGATTCGATTGGCATATATTCCTCCCAATCAAAAATGTGTATTCATTTGCATCTTCTGTCTTATTACCGCCACCCCGTTTCCTTTAATTTATGTTTCACCTGATAATATAAAGGAAGTTGCAGCATCTCTAAACAGGGACTTCGCAAAGATTATTTCGTCGTGGTGTCAACTTTGGGGTATGAAGCTTAATAATAAAAACACGCACTTCATTACAATCAGTAGCTTCCGTACTTTGGATCCTCTTCATCCTTGTTTGCATATTTCTGGTGATCAAACTGAGGGTATGACAAATTTGCGTTTGCTGGGAGTTACCCATGATTCTAAACTGACTTTTGAGAAGCATACTTACTCCTTGTGTTCATAAATTTGTCAAAAGATAAGCTTGTTATGCAAGTGTTTTAAACATTTGTTTGTGATACCACTGTAATCAAATCCTTTAATTTATGTAGTTTGCCACATTTTGCATACTCTCACTTGTTTGGATGTCAGCTGTCATTTGTCATCTAAAATTGCTTGACAACACTTATAATTCAGTAGAATTAATTCTTCCTGCTTTATATCTGGATTTGAATACTTAGTATCCTTTATATAGTGTTATACCATAACCTTGTATTCCAGCACTTGTAAAAAGGTTTACTTTGAGTATTAACGACATAGTTATAAATCTTGTGAATATTTTCTACGAATCCTTGGAGCATTATTCCATAATGGAATGACTTGTGGAATCATTTGCCAAATGAGATTGCACAGTCAGCTAATATCTTACTTTCAAGTCTAGAGTTAATGTTTTATTGCTCCAGTATGTTTTTAATAGTTTCTCAACACGAATATTCTAATTGAATATCTGATTTTCTCCTTCTGAGCTCTCTAACTAGTCCCGTTTCTTTTTTTTCTGAATTGTGGTTGCTTCTTTAATGTACTTTTGGGTATTTTGTGTGGATTCAATCTTTCACCATTGCAACTGCACCCTACTGAGAAGCTTCGGTAGCTTATACAATAATATATATATAATTCCTTGCCCTCATCCCATTCCATTTAACAAATCCGTTTTTATTACGCTCTCTTTCCCTTGTCCATACTCTATATACATTACTCCCCCCCCATCTATCTCTCTCACTCTCACACACTCTCTCTCTCTATATATATATCCTACGATGGCCAACCAATCCCAGGATATCTCTATCTCTTTACTTTTTCTAAACCCGTGCAAAGTTTTATTGAATGATAAAAAACGGTCGTGGTCGCTCCCTTCTTCTTCCCTTCCCTCTTCGTACTCACTCCTCTTCCTCTCTTCGTACTCCTCCGTTCGTTCCCCTTTTATCTTATCTTTCCCTCTCATTCCTCATTACTTATCTTCTCTGCCTCCACCTTCTTTCTTTCCTTCATTCTCCTCTGTTCCCTCTTCCTCCTCTATCCTCTTCCTCCCGCCTCCTCCACCTTCCATTCCATCTTACTTTGCCATTCAGCCCTCTGGCCATATACCTGTATGTATATATATATATATATATATACAGGGTGATTCAAAAAGCTTTTTCATAAAATTCAGGATGTATTAGTCACACAAAACATGACTATTAAGCCATAACCTTCGGGGTGAGTATCTATAATTTCGGAGATAATACACATCTAAAGTTATGATAGAAACACGAACAATCAATCTTGGGAGTGAAACTGAAATGTCAATATCCACTTATGAATTCATTTACAGTCATGCTATTAGTGTATTATTATTATTGATTATTTACATTAATATTTGTGCTATAATTTTAAATTGTATTATCATTTGTTATAGCCACTATACTGTATATCCGTTTACTTCCGATAAACAAATTCCTACACGTGGAAGAAAGGTGGACTGTGTGTATGGCAGGTTAATGTTCCAGCTATGTAATTCATTCAGCGTTTTGGTATTGAGTTATGAAACCAAGAAGTATAGAAGTAAAGAGCTAAAAGTGTGACGTAATACGGTAATTTCCGCGTGCGTCCTAGGGATTTGGTGGCACCACATTCGTGGATCATACAACCAAAAGACCTCAGTGAATATTCCTTATTAGAGACTCCTTGATATCTGCATGGTTGGCTTATCTGCAGTGTTACCATAGCTAGGGAAACTTCCAAATAATGAGGGATATTCTGTTGGGGAGAGATCCCAGCCTGTTTGACGTTGGCAACTCCGAGTCTCACAACAACAATGGCGGCGGTAGTGGAGACTTATCTCTGAACCTCCTTATAATGACGACAATTTTATGATGATCTGGCCTTTACAGTAGGCTTTAGTTATGTCTATTGATGTCTGTCATGTTTACAGAGTCTGTGGATAATGCTGAATTGATTATTCATAGCGTTAGTAGTACAAGGTAGGGATTATTACGAATTGATAGATACCCTCCCATTTTCTTTTGCGATCGTGCTGCCGTCTCTCGCGTGCACGAATCACTATTATCAGAACTGTGGCCTCTCACCTTCCCATCCTTTCATAAAGAATCCTTGCATGAATCAAACTTACTCATCTTGAAGATTTACTTGCAGGACGAAAGTAAGACTATCTTACACTATAACCCTCAAGGTGATATTGTTAGTACTTAAGTGTTAACCATTCTGTATCAGCGACGTTTCTTATAATATGAGTCTAGCTATAATTAGACGATTTTGTGCAGCTTAAGAAGGATCTGTGGTAGTTAAAAGGGTTAACTGAGATAGTTCAAAGCCTGTTTATTGCTGGAGACCCTTCTTATGCTGAATAAAATAGCCTAATAGTTGCCAGAATATATTGAAAAGGATATCACCGGTTTTGAATGAGTTAATACTAAGATTAAGTTATTGATAGATATTGTAGTAATACAAAATTATGATCTACAAAGATAATTAAGTATCCACGCTTATGCTTCAGCAGAATGCACAATTGAAGCGAACAACGCTAGTTACTAAAATTAGCAATACACTGTAAGAGGGAATAAGTTGAGATTTAGGATTTCAATAGGTAACAACATATTTGATTTAGTTTCGTTGACATACAGTAGGTATCGCGAGCACCATTTCTTCATGAGGCAGTATCTGACGCAGAATAAAGCTTTACCTATCTCAAATTTAGCTGGTAGAACATAAATTTTCTCCAAAGCATCTGATACATTAAAGGCATTGTCCTAACAATTACCATAGCCAACATTATCAACCAAATATTACCATGGCATAAGACGTGATGTAATTATCTTGACTAGGGCATGTATCGTGCTTGAATAATGTCATGTTATGACTTTCGTTTTCTCTCCCTAGACTTTATCGATAGATAACTTTAAATGTGTAATACCTTCGAAATTACACATACTCACCTCAAAGGTCATAGATTAAAATAGTCTTATTATTATAAACTTAAGACGACTACGTCTTGAAATTGATGAACACGTTTTTTTGAATAACCCTATATATAGGTAGGGTGAGTTAATGATAACTTGTTCATACTTTTCTGGATTTATACGTCAGATAGAAAAAAAGAACAATATTATTATTTATTAAGGACAGATTCCGTTACATCCCGATTCCGCTACTTACTTTCTTAAACAATCTCGCGGTGCATGAGACACCACAACCAGTAGCAGAAATCCGTTCAGGTTTATTTTGTTCATTTTGGCTCTGTGAACAACATTGTTGAATGACTTTGTGGCAGCTGTTTCGGAGTAGTGCCTCAAAAGGTCTTGAAACAGCATAACAAAAACAAAACAAACACAATCTCGCAGCTCAAGAGCCACCACAATTGGTAGCGGAAATCCAGCAGGTTCACTTTGTTCATTTTGTTTCTGTGAACAACTTGAGTCTCGGTGTTCAATGTCGTGGGGTCAGCTGTTTAGGAGGAGTAGTGTGTCAAAGTTTCCAGAGATTACAAAACGCAGCGAAACGACTTACTTAGCAAGTGTAGTGGAAATATGACAGGTTCAGTTTGTTTATTTTGGCTCTGCAAACAACTTTAGTCTTAGTGTTCAATGTCGTGGAGGCAGCTGTGCGTCAAAGGTGCCGGAAACGACGTAAAACTCCCTCAATTTCGCAAAACACAGCCCTTTTCCTATATTAGCGGAATCTGTGACTAAATGATTCTCGAGGTAAGTCTTCATATTTTTGGAGTTATTGCGCATTTGAAGTAATCAATTTATAGACAAGTGATTCAGAGAGTGAAAATTAAATGCCAGTATTTACCTATGAATTTGTTTACAGGCATATTACTTAGTTACTATTAATGATATTTTTGATATGTATTATTATTATATTATAATTGTCATTCGCATAATAATTTGTTATGGGGACTACATATCAGTATATTTCCGATATACAGATTCCTACACGTGGAGGAAAGGAATGCTGTATATTCAGCCGGTTAATGTCCAAGATATGGAACTCGTCCAGCCTTTCGTTATTGCATCAGGAAGCAAATGTACTCATACCTAAAGATTTGCTCGGAAATCAATAGTAAGACCATCTTAGCCTATGACCCTCGAAGTTCAGTTATCATTACTTACAGTAAGCATTATTACACAGTGGAAGGTTTTGATAGATAGTGTATTAATTGATACTAAAGACTGATACTGTGGTAGAACACACAACTGTATCGAACGATATTTACTAAAATTATCAATAATTTTTAAGAGGGAATAACTTGAAATTCGTTGACTAAGGTTTAGCGCGTGATATTGCTTCATGAGACAGTACCCGACGCAGAATGAAACATCAAACTAACTACATTATTTATCGGCGGAAAGTTCAACAATTCTCCTATCTAGAGCACCAGCAACAAGCAATTGTTCTAACAATCACCATAACAATTACCATAGCCAGCATTATCATCCTTATGCATTATTACCACGTGTCTGTAAAAATCGTTCACAGGAAGACATTTTGATTTTCGTTTTCATTCCATAAATTTGAATTTTGTATCTATCTATAAATTCTATATCTTTCAAATGTGAAAAAATAAATATTTAGACTCACCCCGAGAGTAATTTAGTAATATGATCTTAATTTCGTCTGGCGATTATCTCCTGAAAATTATAAAAACGTTTATTTTGTTCACCCTGTATATATTCCTGTCTACCTTTACATCACATTTATATATATATATATATATATATATATATATATATATATAAATATATATATATATATATATATCCTGTATGTTTTGCAATCGTTCATAATATGATTGTTTCCCTCTCAGTGGTTATATGTATGTAACACTTTCATGATATAACTTCCATTCTAGGATGGTAGGAATCAGCTTAACGACTATACGTAACTACTAAATAACAAACTACAATAATATTTCAGTACTTTACAGCATATCCACTTTCATGTATAATACTGAGAGAGGAAAATGACGCACATGGCAAATTGTGTGCCTCTGCTTTCTCATCATCTTCTTCATTCCGTGTTACTTCGGTCTTTTTCCATGTTTTGTGAGTCTCGTGCCAGCAATCACGAGCGAGAGGAGATGAGGAGAGAGGGATGAATGGCTCAGACGTGATGTTGTGGTGGCTCTCTCTCTCTCTCTCTCTCTGAAAACTCCTATTTAGGGAAGGTATGATTTCCACAAGTAAGATTTCCCTTCTCATATATACAGTATATATGGAATGGTTAGCATTTATCACACCGTGGTTTGGTGGGTTAATGCATAGAATGGCATTATGATTGACTGTGGTTCGAATCTTGGCTGCAGCCTTAATAGTTATTGATGTAGTTCACTCATATTTGTAAGATATTCTACATATACATGATACCTCTATTTTTGCCAGGGGGGTGGGGGGGGGGGGGGAAATGAAATAAAATAATTTCGTTCTGTTCCAAGTTGCATGGGCCTAATTGTAAAATAACTTATATATATATATATATATATATATATATATATATATATATATATATATATATATGTATTCAAATTAGTCTATCATAACCTTAATCTTGCCCTAATTATGTAATATCTGGAATTAAAGTTAATGTGCCTAGGAAAATGTATTGTTGTTCTTAACACCTATTGTATCTGCAATTTGTGTTCCCCACAGTACCAGCCATTTTGTCCAAAGTGGATCATCTGTGGCGAAATATGATCCTCCCACCACGCAAGCTGAGGGTGCTTGAGTCTACCTGACTAGTGTTGGCTAACTGAAAAATGTGCAGTGTTGCCAACACCTAGCAGTATTGCCTTCAATTCATGTTAACAGTTCCTGCTTGATACTAGGAGAGAACATAGCTCCAGTATTAGTGACGTGTGAAATTCGTCGCTGGTACTATACTCTGTTTTTTACCAGCTGATGGTAAACTGCTATCTCCCCATCCTGATTACTAGGCTGTTTCCGTGATTCTGTAGCGAAATAGTTTGCTAATTACGAAAACATGGCAATAATGTGACGCAAAGACATAGCAGTATCATATTTTTCAAGTAAGAATCCAGAAATCAGATGCTAGAATTTTGTATTTACCATGAGCTGGAAAAAAACAAACTATTAGGGTTCTCTTCTGAGGTGGGGTCTTGAGCACGCCTTACATGATATAAGATTGCACCGTGGTGGGGAATTTCTAGGACTATCTTAAAGTTGGTCGGGGTGGCTATGGCTTTGTAAGGGCCCACGCAACGAGCCAGTGGCTTGCTACTTGCCTTGAAGAGGGGCTTCATTACAGCAACTGTGTCGCCCATAGCAAAGGGATTTGGGGATTGTATATCATTGGGGACCAGCTCGGGTTTCAGGTCCTTCATGGATATTTTGAGTATTATCAGGTAGTCATGCTGTGCGAAGGGCACATTATCAAGGGAAGGTGGATGGGAGAGGGGTGGATGGTCTCCCGAAAATTAATTCGTGGGGAATGTGACCAATGGTAGTGTGCCCAGCCATTTTCAAACTCCATTGCACGACGACGAGGAGCTCAGGCCAATCTCTTCATCCATTTTGTATCATAGTCGCTCAAAGGGCTTTATCCATGAACTAATGAGACCTTTCACAAATCCCTTTGATCTCGGGGTGGTACATGGTAGCTACGGATTCGCTGTATCCCAAGAGCTCACCTAGTGCCGCCCATATCTGACTAACATATTCTTTTCCTTGGTCACTGAGAACAGTAGTGGGAATCCTGATGGCAGAGTTAACATGGCGTAATAGGACTTTGGCCATGGTTTGGACATTGTAATTCTTGGTGGGGATGGCAATAACGAATCAAGAGGATTTGTCCATGAATGTTATCACAAATTGATAATATCATTGTTCACCTTGAGAGTGCCCATCGGGTGAATGGAGAGGGTTTCAAAAGGGTGGTTGGCATACAAGCGCCCATGGGCACCCATAAATCTATATCTGTCCTTACCGAGGATGCAACTCAAAAATTGCCTCCTGAACATTTGAAGGAGGCGTTTTCCCCTGAAGTACGTACCTGGGTTACCATGGAGGAGGGTCATGATGGCTCTTCCCAAGATGAAGTTAAAGGATTATGCACCCATCTTCAGTAGACAACTGGTTACCCAGGCAAATCAGGCGCCCTTTGAATTGTGTGGGCAACAACTGGACCATGAGAAACCTTGGGCAGGTTCATTGAGCTGGGTATCTTCTTTGAATCATCTGGGGTTTACTTGAATGGCGACGAGTATTTCCTTGTGGAGGTTGGGGGTTATATGGGTGCGGGATGGGGCCGTCCGCATGGGTGTGAAGATTGAATATGCGGTGTTGTATAGTATAGTTAAATTCCTCCAGGAACTCTCGCTATAGGACTAGCATAGACTAAGAGGACTGTGTATGCTGCAGGCACTAGAGAGAATGATGGTCAGTTATGATCTCAACCCTGACTACAGCCATGTAGGGGCGGAAGGTCTTTAATCCATATACAAGGCCTAGGCATTCCATCTTGTGCATGGGGTAACTCTTCTCTGATTCGGTGAGGGTCCAAGTGAAACAGGCGACAATATTCTCCACTGAGCCATTTACTTGGGCTAAGATGGCCCCAGACCTGCCAGGCTGGTATCTGTGTAGACTAAGAAAGGCTTCGAGAAGTCTAGGAAGGCAACGACAGGGGGTGAAAGGGGGAAGATATGGTAGCAAACACCTTCACGAAACGGCGGTAGTAACTGGTCATTCCGAGAAGAAATCACACTTCTTTGACTGTAGTAAGGGTGGGGGGTGGGGGGTTGATACTGGAAAAGCGGCTGTCTTTTGGGGATTTAGGGGTGATGCCATTGATGCTTACTATACAACCCAGGTAGGGAACTCCCTTTAGGCCAAAAAACATTTTATGGGATTTAGGAGGAGACCAGCGGACCTAATGCGCTCGTCCTCTGCAGATGGGCCTCCCAAGTGGGGAAAAATAATATTATATCATCAAGATTTCCCAATTTAGTCCTGCCAGGGCGGTGTCCATGAAGCGAGAAAAGGTGGTGGGTCCATACGTAACACCAAAGGGGAGGATGTTAAATTGATATGATCTGCCCTGGCTAGTGGTGAAGGCAGCTTTGGATTTTGCTTCTGCAAGTAGGGACACCTGCCAATAACCTGACTGTAGGTTGAAGGTGGAGAACAACCTCGACCCATTGAGGGACTCGAGAGCATTGTCAATGCATGGGAGGGGGAGGAAATATTTAACTGATGTCGTTTGACATTCAGTAATCCACTCTGAACCGATTGGTACCTTCTTTCTTCTGTCCCAGGACAACGGTGGAGGATCAAGGTGAATCAGATGGCTCGATGATACCAGTCATTTCTTGTATGTAGCGGTCTTCTTCATGGCGTCGAAGGGGGTTCTTCCGTCATGGAGGTTGTCATCTAGGGGGGCGTGGGTATGGATTTTGTATTTAATGAGGTGGGTCCTGCTTCTCTCGGTATCATTTTGTGCAAAAATATCGGCAAATTCACTTAGGACATCCCAAAGCTGAGCTGTCTGACGGGAGTCGAGTCCGGAGGGAAGGGGGAAGGGGGAGAATGGGCTCGTTGTGAGATGGGCCATAATTCAGTCGATGTTTTTTTTTATCCGATTTTTTCCAAAGGGGGCACCTTTACGGGTTGTCAAATCTCCAGCAGTAGTCCTCTTGGCAAATGCATCTGCTTGAAAATAATGCTACTTAAGACTGCTGGGGCCATCCAGGCAGCAGGGTCAAGTTTGGGTGTGTGGGAGAATATGGTGGAAGAAGGATTGGGGGAGGGGCAGTGGTTGGGTGGTACGAGGGAGGATAGTTCTCTTTACGGCCAGCACGACTTTCTTGGGGGAAGGTGGGTATCAGGCAAGGAAAGGGGGTCAGTCTCAACAAAGGAGGAGGGGGGTCCTGCAATGGTTGAGTGGGGTCAGAGTGCAGATAATGGTTGGGATGACGGCAGGACAGGTTATGTTGAGTCGGATGTCATCGGCAGGGGCAGGGTGGCATGCTGAGTATGTTACATGCTGTCTGAATGGTGCCAGCAATTAAATGGAGGGGGAGGGGGAGGGTGATCGTATGCAATTGTATACAGCCGCCTCTGGTGCCGAGAATGGCCACAGTTTTGTAGGTAGAATTGGTGAGATATACAACTTCTGTTGGCCCCTGTATCAAATATGAGTTTAGGAGATGTCCCCGGATGTTGGAAGAAACGATGAGAGAGCGGGGGGATCTACCAGACGTGCAGGTGTTTGGGTGCGAATCAAAATTCCTGAAGAGTAGGGCAGGCTCGGCTTAGGTGTTCTCTCCCTGCACAGTTAAAACACCTCATATTGGCTAAGGCCAACTTCCAGTTCCGGTTGTCCGTTTCCTGGGTTTGATTGCGTGGCTGTGGGAGGCTGGCGGGGCGGGGTTCCTGGGGGCTTTGGAGGATCTTGGCCCTCGGTGGATGGCCTCCTTGATGGCTTTTCTTATCATTGCCATCAGGTTGGCATCCTCTGGCTGGGAATTCCTGCTCATAGTTGCTACCTCGGGCTGTGATGCAACAGGGGTCTCGGTAGTCCTGGTGGGGTTTTCCAGTACCTGTGGTTGCTCCTCTGTCCAGTTCATGGGCATCAGGTAACTGGTGGGGGTCAGATATACCTGTCTAACGAAGGTGATATCCTCTGTAGGGGGGTTGGAACTGTTTATATATGTCTTGAAAAGTTTGATGACTTGATATAAGGAGGTTCGAGGTCTGCCCACAATATACAGTACATTCTAATCGATGGGAGAGTATGCGTGATCATCGCTCCCCTTACTAGCTTGTCCTTTGCTTATTGGGCTAGCTCTGAGTGGGCTACTTGTTACAACTTTTGTATTTTAGTGTAGAACTTGTCTATGTCCTTTACCATGGCGAGGGCATGGATTCTGCCTTTCCCTCCATCAGGGGTGAGGGAGGAGCTGAAGGCCATGGTGAGGGCACTCTTGATATCTGTTCAAGATGATTTATCGTCTATTTTACCTTAAATCTTTACAGCATGTGAGCCTAAATATGCAAGGGCATAAGCTCTTTTCTGTTTATATGCGATATTCATGATCACGTTTGCTTTCAATTCCAGTAATGCGATCCAGATGTTGATATACCATGCATTGGGATCGAAAAGCATGTGTTGAATGTTTTTGAGAGATAGTCGGAATGTTTCCTTTTGTGGTTAGTATATATTTCCCTTCTAAGTTCTCTCTTGTGTGTGTGTTTTACGATTGCTACTTAACATTCCAAATTCACTCTTTCATTTATGCAGTCCCGTGCTGATACCACCGCTGTGCACCACTGTTGTGTTATTCTAAAGCCAATAAGGCCGGGATTATAATGGTGTCAAGAGGAAATTGGCATGTAATAGAGAGGATATGGACGACAAACAGGGATCGCAGCTCATAGTTTTTTTTATACATACTCACTATGTACATTGTGGAGCAGACGAAATGTTTCTCCAATTATTATGTGACTTTATACAGAAGCAAAATGCATATAATTCTTTGAAAGATGTTATTGTCTATTCTAAGACCTACAAGAAAGAAACAAAAATATATATTATTATATATATATATATATATATATATATATATATATATATATATATATATATATATTTATTTATATTGGTATACAGTATATATGAGTAATAGTCACTGGGGGAAAGGATTGGAAATGGCTATCGTTAGGGGATTAGTCACTACTGTCCGTCCGAAAACCTGTGGGGATCTTCACATGCACCCACAATGTATGCATGGGAAAGTGCACACAAACTTACATGGAGGGAACAATAGAACGACGAAGTGAAAGCGTCTTAGTATGCAGTACACTCAACAGTTTAAGTCCTTCAGTAGAGGACAAGTGACTTTTAATGAAGGCAAAGGGTAGCGGAAATCTATTAATAACTTAGGGGAACGCAAAGGCACTAGTGGAAGTCATTTGAATAATACTCCACTTGTGAAACACCGTTATACCTCGATTGAAGTATTACAATAAATAGAACACCTAATGGCCTTCCCTGATGATGAAAATCATAACCTTTGAAATCACCAAAGCTTCGGGATCACAGCTTTTAACACATTAGCTCACTGGACAGGAGGTAACTCTCATTTCCAATCTACGGTACTATTATTACATTAATTGAGAATGTATACGAAGTGGACAATATTCCATAATAGAGATATCCTCAAAGCTGAACAAAAATATCAGCGAGAATTAGAGTTAACTCACTGGTGGAGTATGTCTCTGGTAAATAAGTACTTGTATAAAGTATTCAAATCAATGATATAACACTGAATATAACTTAACACACTTGCTTAACCTTGGAATTTTCTTTTAATACTGGGGTACACATGGACTCTTGGGTCGGTAACCGCGACTAGTTATCTCAAGAAGTGGTCACTCCAAGTGGAATCGGTGCTACTATACAAATTCAGATATATAGTGGTATACTTCATTACACACACGCAAAGGTTTACTTCTCATAATTATATATCTTCATTAACAGGCTCGGGTGCTCTATTACTCTCAACTTTACTTAGATGGAATAGAAATGAATATATATTATCACTCAAGTTTGGAATTACTAATATATATATACAGTATATGTACAAAATCAACGGGACACTTCAATTGGGGTATACGTCATGCATTCCTCCTTGTAAAGGACTAAGGCTACCAATGCCCAGAATCGCTGCTGGTATGAGTTCGATCACATAAGCAATATCATATCACGGTTGCAATGTAGCAACACAGAAAGTTAATGGGTTAACTAAATACGCGAGGCGCCAATGGGGATATGGTTGTTATCACTGACTTGGTAAGCTTAATCCTGGGATTGGTGATATTGACTAAAGGCATATTCGAAGAGGTGACTGAAATTGCAAAGGGAAGCCCGGCAAGGTTGGGTGATGGGGGTAGTATGATTCTTCTAATAATTTTCACTTTATAGCATACACAAATATATTCCTAAGACAAAGTGGAAGAGGGGTCTCTCTCAAATAATGGTTACGAGGAGAGAACTTCATGAATAGTAAAGTGATCAAATGGAAGGAGAGTGGACAGGAGTGCAATTCTAGCTTTATTACTCATTGGGTAGCTGAACAGTTGCAATGCTGGGGGTCCTGAATTAGGTTTTTCGGTGATCCAGGGAGAGCGGCATCGTTACTTCTCTTGCCTGGGAATGTCTCGCTGGGGCGGCGTATACATTTGGGCCGGCCACGCAAGGCCGACTTACTACAGTTACACAACAGGTATACCGTTGTCTTTTAGGGATATGCCTGCTTGTCTCCAGACTGTACCCTCTCGCAGAGGGTTCGATGTACTCATGTTGACTTTACTTCACACATGTTGCAATCACTGAGGACAGAGCCTCCTTACATCCTATCGTATCTCTTCCTGTTGGGCTTAGACCTAGTCTTGCTCTCACCACTCTCGCAGGAGTCAGGATATGGGTTAATCAATTAATGATTTTTCACTTCGTATTGGTGATGAGGTTTTTGGTCTACTTTTCTCATGGGGTATATAACTGCCAGGTCTCACACCACAGGCTTTAAAGTCATCAGGGCTGCTCTCTTTCTTCTTGCCAGGTATCCCACCACATACTTTAGAGTAGGTAGAGGTGAGTCTATTCTTTGGTGAAGCCGGTCTCATACACGACGTGTAAGCAAAGTGCCTCACAAGTAACACTTGTGTTGGGATCACATACGACTTATAGACAGTACACTTGACAGGGTCAGTCTCAGACCTGACAGAGAAATCAGTCTCACACCTGACAGGGGGGTCAGTCTCACACCTGACCGGGCTAGTCTCAACCTTAACAAGGCTTGATCATACCAAATGAAAAAGGGTTTTGATTTTATGCTGGTTGCTTAGTTGTTGGTTAAAGTGTTTCGTTCTTCTGCGTTGCCCTGTATGATGGTGTTGAGAGGTAGAAGGGCTTGTTCTGTTATTCTGGTGGTGGTAGAAGGCATGGTGTTTTGGTGGTAGGTGGTGCGGAGGCTGTTCCGCGCGTAAAAGGCGCTCTAGGCCTCTGTCATGGCGGCTTTTATATCCTTCTGGTAGGGAAGCTTGTGTGGTGGTCATTGCTGCTATATATATTGTTATCATAACACATTACCTGAACTTCATAAATAACTTATTAACTTGCTTCCATGAATATATGTTTTGGATAGCCTAAATATAACTGGCACAAAGTGAGGAATACTCAATAATTGTTTAAATAGAATAATTATGAATAAGTATAACAACTGTATCAAAATCTTTTGGTTATTTACATATTTATAGAATATTATTAATACATATTTTTTTAAATTTTGGCTGACATGTATTGACGTAATTGTAACTTTCCTAGATTATTGCAAGCAAACAGGATAATTTAAACAAAATATATAATTTTCTTGAACAAATAATTGATAATGAATAAGTAAATAACAATAGAATTTAACCATTTTACCCAAGGTTTAAAACAAATAGCTGGAATTCATAAATATGAAGAGAGAGAGAGAGAGAGAGAGATACACGACTTGACAGCCCTTGAAGACTGGGAAGCCAAGTGGCAGATGACCTTTAGACCACATATGTTTTACCCGTTCCAAGAAACTTGTCCCCTTTCCCTATAAACTCCATAATACCAACCTTGATACAGTCCATTCACATAAGTATTTGGGAGTCCACCTCTCAGCAGACATGAGGTGGAGCACGCATGTGAGTTGCGTCAGGGCAAAAGCCAACAAAGCCCTGGTGTTCCTGCGCAGGAACCTAAGGACGTGCAACGCAGACATCAAAATTTTAGCTTTTAAAACACTAGTTTGACCATACATTGAATACTGCGACACCATCTGGGATCCACACACTCACAACAACATTAATTAATTAGAAGCCATACAAAATAAGGCAGCAAGATGGATCAGACATGAATACAGACATACTACATCGGTCACTTTGCTCAAACAAGACATTAAATTAGACACACTTGCAACAAGAAGACAAATACACAGACAACAAATGCTATCCAAAATCTCAAACAATTTAGTAGACATAGACAAAGACACATATTTACACCCTACAAACATACGATCCACAAGAGGCAGCCACAACCAAAAATACCACACATACCAGGCAAGCACCGACATATTTGGGTACTCATTTTTTCATAGCAGCATCCAAGAGTGGAATCACCTTCCATCTCATATAGTTAACAGTCCCACTCTTCATAGTTTTAAAGCTAGGATCACTAAACATTTTTCTCCTTATCCTCATCCTTCCCATTAGCCCCTTAACTCCCTGCACAACCCCCGCATATCGTGCTGCCCGTGCGCAGCCCTCTGCAGGTCCCCAGGCTAAAGCCAAAGCTAAAGAGAGAGAGAGAGAAGTAGGTAGTGGCGGAGGATGTGTATAGGGTGATGAGAGGAGCGAGAATGAACAAAATTACAATATAGAAAACGTGAAAATAAGTAAAGGGTAAACTAAACAGCTCCCTCCAACTTTGGCAATATCGAAGCACACCTTGGGCATTATCACTTCTTTATTAGCCCACACCAACACAACACACCCAAGAGCTGAAATTGGTACTGGTGTTGCAAGGTTTGACAATTATGGGTATATGTCTGATTTTTGTAAGTTGTGTATTGATTGTTAATATAATTATAATTAAATTTAAATAATATAAATTAACATTGTGACAACAAACACCTGGACCAATCAGCGGCGAGGATTTGAAGTAAGCAGAGAGGAAAAAATTGCTGGAGATGGAGACAGTGTTGCAAGGCAAAAGGATGTAGACCTATGAACCAATCAGCATTCTGCAATTGCTGCAAGAGGAACAGAGAGATATAAGCCACCTTAAACTGATCTACACATCACCTACGCACATGCTGCTTGACCGGCTGTAAATAATCTATCTAACCCAGCTTCCAACTTCCTATATCCTGGTGAAAATAGTTGTACATTGCCTACCCACAAGACCCCTACCACCATAAACACCAAGAAAACAGGGATAGACATTTGCTGGGATAATATTTTGGTGAAGGGAAAGCTGAGATAAGAGTAAAGAAAGATGAAAGGGATCGCACGGAAGTGAAATTACCTGGCCGGCCGGTTCAACCAATCAGCGCGCTCAGTTCGACACACTGCAGTTGCCGGGTCACAGCCTCTCCAAAGACATCGGCAACTTTGGTCCCCTACTTGCATGCTGCTACAAAGAATAGATGGCAACCAAAGAATAGCCCAAGTGGCAGACAGAGAGCAACATTACAACATTTTTAATACTCTCTTACTAGAATAGATGCTTCACTGTTTGCCCAGAGTCACCTCTAGTATCTAAAAGCCTGTACAACATATTGGCTGCCAAGTATCACAGAATCTACATGGGGTAATCGGATGCGTGACAGAAGAGGAACAACTGAGTCGATGCTGGTGGCCTGACATGAGCATGACATAGAGAGAAAGAGAGGGAGGAGACAAGAGACTGCTGATGTCCAGAGTTGCAGGCTTCTAGACTGGAGCAAGATAATATTTTTTGGTTCTGCAATTAATTTAACCCAAAGGCTACAATGTTACTATCGGAATGTTTGACTAATAATAATAATAATAATCTTCTGGTTACTTATATAGCGCCCGTATCTCCTCCTTCGAGGATTCACAAGCGCTTGGCTTTCTTTAGTCTACCAGAGACCATTACCCATCCCTCTTGCTCATGGGGAGATGGTAACCGCCGGCTGTATCCCAGAAAAACTTTTCAATCTGAGCGGGGATTGAACGAGAGACCTTCAAGATGGGAATCAGGCATGCTATCAACTGAGCCAGCCGGACGGCTACGCGAATTAGACATTTCTTCCGGTAGATGGCACTTAAAAATGATAAATAAAACCACCCCAGTGCCGGTGAAATGGAAGCATTATGTGATTAGGTGGCATGTCTCCTTACCACCACCTCCTGTCTTCCCCTTACAGGTGTCGCCCTCTCCTTCCCTCCTTTCTCCCTCAACTTCCCCCCTCCTCCTTAACTCTCAAAGAGCGGGGTGTTGTGTGTATATCACCGTGTGCCAGGTACAGTAGTACCTTCATTCCATGCTCTTTTTTTATGCATAAGCAAGAGCCAGAGCGTAATACAATTATATATCCGTAAAAGGACGATGATTGCGCTTTCCAATGACACCTGAATCATCTTTGTACGACATCTGATTATCTTGCAACGATTGTGCCTGGGGGCTTCAGGGGCAGGTTGCCAATAATGGATCCAGTGCAGCTTCTTCTACATAATACAGGCAGCTCCTTCAGTACAAGCAGTTCCTTATTCAGGTAACGCAGCTCTCTGAGCCTGGGAGCTTCAGAGGTAGATTGTTAATAGTACATTCAGGACAACTCCTTCTTCAGGTACAGACAGCTCCTTCTACAGGTACAGGTAGCTCCTTCTTCAGGTACAGGGCAGGTCCTTCTTCGGGTACAGGTCAACTACTACGTCAGGTACAGGCAGGGCTCTTCCTTTCTCAGGTACAGGCAGCTTCATCTTCATCTACAGGCAGCTCCTTGATCTTCGGACACCAGTACGGAGTTCAGTGGTGGCTGCAGCAGGCAAGAGGGTTTTGTCAATTACCCTTCTTCAGGATTAGCGTTGTCAGCCTTGTCGTCTTCACTATTTTCATTTACTTCGCCTCTATCAATGCCCTTGCCGTCCACGAGACTTTTCTCAGTGGCTGGAGTCCTTCTGTCTTTTGGAAAAAGAGAAACTGAGCTCACAGAGAGACTGAACTGCTGTTGGTCCCGGGGGTTTATAAAGCCCACTCCCGGACCCTTGGCAAAGTATGTGACGTGTGATTTTTGAGGATGAGCCTGGCGGATTCAGGCTCATCCTCAAAAATCACACGTCACATACTTTGCCAAGGGACATACTCCGCCCAAGACCCTTATTCCAGAACTCCCGAGCACCTGTCCCTAACCGCACACAAATAAATGTCTCTCCCACAAACAAAGTACTCGGCCTCACATTCGACAAAAACATCCGATTCCACAAACAAGCACAAGCTTCCATTGCCATTGCATCAAAATCACTACAAACCATCTATCGATTCAGAAATGCCTCAATAAAAACCAAGCTTCACTTATACAAAGCACTTATAAGACCTCTTTTGTGCTACGTCCCACTCAGCATTTCACTTTCGGCCCCTACCAACCAACTAAAATATCAAAGAATACAAATTAAAGCACTGAGGTGGATGTTCGGGACTCAGTGGTATGAGTTCCAGACGGCACAACATCTTCACAATCTAGCCCACATCCCCCCTCTAAATACTTATTGGCAGCAATTAGCAGAAAAACAAATTATAAAACTTGAGACCTTTCATGATAACTTCATCCAAATTTTCAACATAATTTTACATCCCCCCCGCCCCTTGTCAAACCTCCTTCACCCCAACAACAGAGAGGCACCCATTCCAATATTCACTTAAAATCAGGATTGGTAGAGGAGGTGGGTCATGCCGGCTCGTCCACAGTCCAGCCTCCCTACCACTCCTGACCTAGATTCCTAGCTTCACTTCCCATTAAAATGTATAATTTCACAGACAAAGTACAAGACAACAACCTTTTAACGTAACTCCTATAATAATAACAGTACAGCCTTCTTACAGGTTCTGCCACAGACTTCCCCAGCAGTACCCCTTTTGACTCAATGCCACCCAAAATTACCTCCCCCTATACCATTTTCGAATACTACCACCCAAAAATACAACCCCAAAACATTCAAGCACTTTCGATTTTATACCACCCAAAAATTAACTTGCTCCCCATCCCTTGCCCACTTCTTGGCAAGCCATCCTGAATCTCATTAAAGTAACTTCTCCAACTAAATCAACTCAACCCCAGCTCAATTATTCAACTCACGCACGTTGGGGCAAGCCCCGACACCCTATTTCTCCCACTATTATCACTGTCTCTCCTACTTAACCAATAAAAACTTCCCTTCTTTCACCCTCACCCACCTTTTCTATATTCATTCATTCATTCATTCAGAGAGCGGTTTCTGTTTTTGTTCCCATGTGTATGAAATACACGATAGGCAATGCAGTCTGTAACAAATGTCCCCCTCAAAGTGTTGAAAGGGTTATAGGGAGCAAAATTCAAGGAACGTTGGTATCAAAATGTTTGGACACACTGAAATGAAGCAGTTTAAGTCATAGGATGAGATAAAGATAGACTGGGGAAGATAGTTTATTTATTGAATAGAAGAAAGACTAAGATAATCGGTTCGCCTTTGGGTTAGAGAGTTGTACAGAATAGAGGTGGCAATATGTTGAAAGACTGGTGCTACCCACATTTTGTAAGAAAGGAGGTATACATTAAGAGAGCTCTGAAGAACACTGATTAATTAAATAGCGACTGAAGAGTGAGAGAGATGAAACATCACAGCGTTTAGTGAGCGATTGTATGGAATTAGTATTAAGAGGTAAATTGATAAGACAAAATGCTTTTGTTTGTACCCTTTCGAAAAGTGAGGCATGGGTGGAACCTCCCCACACATGCGAACAGTACTCTATGCATAGGCCCACTGTGTCCTTGTACAGTACAGAGCATTAAGCTATGTGGGGGTAAAGAACCCACAGAGAAGGTTGAGCACACCTAATTTCTGGGAAGTTATTATAGCAAGAGTGTTGATAAGATTTTTCCAAGAAAATCCGAAGAAAAAGAGACACCAAGAATATTAATTTAAGAGAACACGAAGGGTTGTTTTGTGTGTTGTTGAAGAGCAAGTGGTTGTCGGTTGGAAGATTGTGACAGATAGATAGATGGAGAATTTGGTTTTGGGATTATTGAAAGCAACAAGGTTATCTCTGCCCCACACAGATATAAATTGTTAGATCAGAAGATAGGTGTGATATGGTCCTATCACGTGATTTTTGAAGTAACTGCATGGTTGGTAAAGCTAATTGAATAGTGTAAGGTAGAGTCATCGGCATAAGAGGGAATAGGACTAGAGGTACAGTCTAGGTTAATAAGTGTTGTCAGATATTTCACAAAGTTTCGGACACTGACTAATGCTCTGATGGATAATAACTTTTCCCAGTAACTATAAAGATACCAATAACACTTGTTGAGCGAAAACCACTGGAATCTATGACAACACTTAATACCCCCGATTGTACAGTCGAGATCATTAATAGATATTGGAATTAGAGTTGATAGGTTGAGGAAGTGAGTTGTATTATGCCACATTAATTAGTTATGTACTTTTAAATGTATCCATATATTTTTCCTAGAGAAGGAGAGACTCACCAACAGAGTTCTTGTGTGGGCCTGTCCTCACTGGAGGGAAATTGGCCTAGACACTCACTCGTGACTCTCACCTTCTCTAATATTTATCACATTAGTATCACTGTATTTCAGTGATAATTTACAACACACAAACAAACAAAACGCATATTCAACTAATCGCTATTAGAAGCTGAATAGTTATAGAGTAATCTTTGGTTCTTCATATAAAGTTTGCATACTATTCTTCATCATAAGCTACTTATTTTTTGTTTGTTTCAGAAACAAATGGGATAAAGGTGATAGAAACACGTACATTTTGCCCATAGTGTAGGGATTAAAACTATTGAGTGTTAATTTACGAAAGCAAATGTCATACTTTACTCTGTTTAATGATAGACGATTTTATACAGCTTATAACTTATCCCTAGAAATCAAATTGTTTACAAAAATATTAACTGTATTACTCCCACATATCCTGTTTATATGTTTTATCTATAATATCTAAAGCGCCATCTTATTAAAAAATTAGGGAGGTTTGACAGGTAACTTCTTACTTTCGCCGACTAATTCAGCATGAACAAATAAATATGTATGCTGCGTATTAATTTTACCGTTTATTTTTTTATACAATAACATTATCAATACCAAAAACATCCATCGGCCTTAATATCATCACCATCATCATCATCATCATTATATAGGTATGATCATAGCCATTATTCATGCTATCTAGATCATAATCCTTATCATCATCATCAGTACTATCTTCTTTATCATCATCCTTATACTTTTTCACCATCAACATAGCCTACTTCTTGATATCATAATCTTGTTGACAAAAATGGTGAAACACGACACCCAACAAGGACGTGGCTTCCCCTGAACACTTTTTTCCCAAGCGAACACCCACAAACCCTGTTCATAGGGAACATTATTATGCGAACGTTCTCCCCATATTTTGTTCCGCAACTCGGATTTACCAGCTTCTAAAATAAAGCTTGATAAGAATACTATCATCAATAACAATCTACCTTCAATCTAGTTACCTATATCAACGCAAAACAGTCTTCAAATAACTTTAAAATCAGATTTTGATTCAAAGGTTGAAGGGAGAAATATATTGTGCAAATCTCTTGTTAGTACTTGATTATCGCTTATATCATAAACGCCTTCATCACCATGACGCCTTTTTACCTCTGATTATGGCTAAAATTATGTGATTTTATGCAGCTTAAGAAAGGCCTATGTAATTAAGAGGGTTTATTTAGAAACTGTTTACCTATTTGAGTCGTAGGGGTAATTTATATACTAAAGAAAATCGTGTTTTAGTAACTAGAACATGGGGATAATTACGTAATGGGGGTAAAGGGGTTAAAGTAAATATACTATGAAAATATAGATTATGAATTAAGAGGCTTTCCTTAGGAGCTATTTATTAGTTTTATGCATAAAATTACATTTTATAAAACAATTAAATTATCTTATAATAATGCAGTAGGAGTAAAGTGTTCTGAAATGATGAGCGACGTTTACATTGAAAAGAGATTCAGTAGTGTTCACTATCAGTATTATTATTACTCCATGCTCCGATGCTTCATCAGGTTAATTCGAAGCTTTCGTCAGTAGTTGGAACACAACAAATATACATACGGTAGGCGTATTGTTGAATTATATACTGGATGATTAAAACCTCTACCGAAACAAAATCCAGGGTAAATTATGTAAATACAATGGAGCATAATGTCTTACAAGAGTTATTTCCTGAAAATTCATATATCATTAGAAATGAATTATTGAAGTAACATAGCATACACTGCCAAAGCCATTCCTACGATATTGTAGCAGACAAATCGAACACTACTCCTACTCTCTCGCCGAACCTTGGGCGATCGAGGTCATTTTTGAAGCATTACATGTGAGGTGAACATACTAAATGATTCTATGTTCTCAAGAGTGAACATTGGCTTTAACATATGTGATAATTTTCGTAATCCACTTTGTCTATATATCTATCTATTGCCGGACGTCGTGATCCCCGAAGGGGTGGCCACGAACGAATTGCCCCTCATACACCTCTGTCCCCAGTCAGTTAACGCCCCTCCTCCCATCCAGCACTGCTTTCACGCATATACTTCTTCACTCCCTCCTTCCACCTCTTTCTCGGTTTACATCTCCCTCTTTGTCCTTCCACTTCACTCTCGTACACTCTCTTAGTCATTGTCTCACTTCCCATACGTTCCACATGGTCGAATCATCTCAAGATGTTCCTTTTCACACTTTCCAGCACATCTACATCCACACCACACCGCTCTCGTACTTCCTCATTCGTCTGTCTATCCCTCCATGTAACTCTGCACGCACTTCTCAAGTAACTCATTTCCACCCCTCCCACTCTTGGTTTGTGTCTCTCCAACAGCATCGATGCTTCACTACCGTATGTTAATGTCCGGATTACCACACTATCATGCAAAGACTTCTTTTCTTTCATGCTGACCACTCTATTTCTTGTTACAGTGTGACGCTCACCGCTTCCCCCAGAACCGCATGGCTTACTCGCTAGGACTCGCCAGGGCAGAGAATATAGCTACAGTCTACCTATCATTGTGTACTTTCCTTCTCGAGAAAGCTTGTGTTGCAGACAGTTCAGAACTGTTCTTTATTTCCGTCTGTCACAATCCTTTCTATTTTATTTAGTCAATTGAAAGTATTGTGTTAAGTAGTTGAATGATGGGAAGGCGAGCGGGAGAGGGAGAGAGAGAGAGATAAGGTGGTGTGACTTGGTAGTGAGTGTGCCGCGTGGCTGGCCCCCTTACATAGGCCTCGCGGGATTCGTTGCCTCCTGCCTAACACTGCCTACTACGCGGCTGCTTACTGGGCGACTGTCGCGCGCCCTCGTGCCATTCTTGCGAACTGGGACTCCAGCCAGGAGGTCCATGGGAATATCCTTGTCAGATCCTTCCCAGACAGCATACTCTAAGCATCTCCCTTGAACTGTCCCACACTCTTGTCTTAGAATCTTTCTCTCCTACTGCCTCTATCATTTCCACTACTTCCTCACCTTTTATTAATATCAATCCCCCTCTGGTTCTCTGCATCCACACCTTGAATTGGTGGCCAGACTTTATTATATGCTGGATCTCACATTTCTTATGTACTAGATTAAGGTTGAAGATAGTCATTGTCTTTTTGGGAGATTGTATTGCTCAGACTGTCTCCATCAATCACTAATGTTTCTACAGGGTTAAATAATGCTAGACTAGGGATCAGGTACCTTGCTGTTGGTGTTTTCAATGTGTGTAGGCTACTTTTGAGCTACACGACACTACGGATTCTGTGGGTTACCTGGGTGGATCTTTTGTCTGTGTACCTTGGAGTTTAGACTGTGTAGTGCGTGAGGGCTGCTTGCCTAATCCACCCAACACTGTTCTAACTCAATTTGCTTTTACTTTTGAGGGTCGCCAGGAGGATACTCGATACTTGTGATCGAGAATCCTCAAGAGAGCACCCCTTCATATTAACGTAATCAGGCCGCACAGACCCAAGGTCCACACTAGGCTAGGAGCTGCCTTGCTCCACCAGAATTCTGTACCTTTGCGCATCCCAGCTAGACTTTATTAACCCGGGTAGACATTAGCTGGATTAGATCATATACTCTTTTATGCATACCCATTATTTTTACACAAGCATTTTGAGGTCTAGGTTGCTGTAGACAGACACAACCAGCATAGACCGGTTTTGTTAATAGGAGTACTACTTTTTCGTGGCGAGCATTATTACAGTTGCACCGCTTATAATATTCTTGTGTCCAATAACATTATATGTCCAGCCTTTTTGTGTATTTAGCCTACACGTGCATTGTCCTGCCTCCTGCTATTTTGTGGTTCCATTTCCGATACGTTCTTCTTAGTAGCATCCGACATTATTCAGAAGATTCCTTGTTCGGTGCTTGAGGACTTTACAACACTTTCTTTCATAAAGGAGTGACAGATATTATTGATTAAAGTAACGTTAAGTAAACCATCTTCTTGTTTGCATTAGATCACTCTTGTGATTTAATTAAGTTAACTATCTTTTCCTTGTGTACCATAACTAAGCAACCATATGTTATAGGTAATAGGCTGTTTCAGAGAACATCAGCCAATAGTAGAAGCACATAGATACTGAGAGTTAAGATACCCCGCTATCGCAGATATAACTCTGGAGGGTATATGTGTTCTTTGTTCGACGGGATTATATTTCAGGGGTTGGATCTAGCGTTTCCGTTGTTGCATTTATGCCAGTCTAGTCCAATGTATAAGAGCCACTGATTTATACGAGACCCGATCGTAACAAATGGCGACCTAGCTCAGGATTTGGTGAACTGACATATAATTGCAGGTTATTGTGCAGATTTTTCTCACAGTTTAGGCAGTGAACATTTGTTGATTTTGTGGAATATTTTTGAGGACATGCAAGAATTATTTTTTTAGCAAAGTAATATAGCACCTAAGCTGTCTCTGAGACTTTTTTATTGTGAATATTATGGTATAAGAGTTTGGGGTACTTCTTTTTTGTGTATCAAAGTGAAAAATCTTCAGTGAGCATCATGTCTTATAGCGGATCAGTGCAGGATGAAGACACAGTACGTGATGTAGAAGCTGAGGAGCAGCAGCATGGGCAGGTTGTTAACTTGGTGAACAGTGAGGAGGATGCAAGGAATTTTTTACAATGGCCTGTTACTTCCGACCGGTTGGTGGGTATGAATCGGTACGGTCTCCAGTGCTTAGCCGCAGCTATCGGTCATGTATGTACTAGTGGCATGACCAAGGATGACCTGATGACGTGTGTGCTGGGTTGGGTGACTGGCGTACGAGGTAGGGTGAGTGCTCAGAGCCCTTTGGCCGAGCTTCCCCTTCACTCGACTCCCAATCCTCCTATTGGAGTACCGACCCTGAGCACGCTTCCGCAGGTGGGTAGTGACTGGCAGGGTGGTTTACCCCTGGGGGGATCACCGGGTATTTCTAACATCATTGCATCTCCTCCTCCTCCTCTAGGTTTGACCCCGGAGATGCTCTTTCAGCTCGAGATGGCAAAGATGCAACATCAGAGTCAACAGCAGATAGAGCTAGCTAAGATAGAAGAGAGAAAAGAGCTGGCTAGGATGCAGCAACAGACGAGGGAAGCTGAGCTTAAGACTGAACTAGAATCTACAAGATACTGTGCCGACATGGATTTAGAGAAGTCTCGTGTTGAGACGACGGGACAGCGACTCGGTACTGGAAACCGTGCGCATGATCAGTCTCTGTCGCACCTTCTCAAACTGGTCCCTGTATTTGACGAGTCTGGTGTCACAGAGTTTTTCAATAGATTTGAGAAGAAGTGCCGGGAGCATCAGTGGCCTGAAGTTAAGTGGGCGGCTCTTGTGTCCTCTAGACTCGTAGGTAAGGGGCTCAAGGTTTACGATGCACTGCCTTTGGAGTCCTGCGTTGTTTATGAGGAGCTCAAGGAGGCTGTCCTGCAGGCATACGAGCTACAACCCGAGACATATAGGTTAAAGTTCCGGGGTGTGACTAAGGGGCGAGACAGTACCTTCTTGGAGCACGCCCGGGACCTGTCCGACGCTATGGGAAACTGGCTCAGATCAGAGAAGACAACTACGTTTGATGAGATGAAACAGTTGATGCTTCTAGAGCAGTTTTATAAGTGTACGGGCGGCGACTTGACTTTAAACCTTAAAGAGAAGAACCCAAGAACTCTCGTAGAAGCAGCAGAGATGGCTGATCTTCGGTTGTCACTAATTCGGGGGTGCGGCTCTGCACAGAGAAACGATGTAGGCGTTAAGGAGCGTTACCCTCCCCCTCCCCGGAATATGGACACACATAAATTTAAAAGCAATGACACCAAGACTGATCACAAACCTAGCACCGCCCCATTTAAGAAGGGTCAGGGGACTTTTACACCTCGGTATAAGTCCAAGGGGAAATTTGAGTGTTATCATTGTCACAAAGAGGGGCACATGGCAAAAGCTTGTCCGAGCAGACCTCCCACGGCGGCTGTGTCATTGGCTCGCAGCATTGGGGTGTTCCAGAAGTCTTCTGTGTTTGCTGGAGACATAAGATCAGAGGATGGAGCACCGCCAGTGAAGAAGGATCCGGAAGGCTCGAATCCTGTCCGCGATGCCTTTTGCGACCATAGAGGGCATGGCTGCATGAAGTGGGGGGGCAAGAAGCACGGGGTACAGCTTTTGCGTGACACAGGTGCCTCTCAGACACTCTTGAAGAATTTCACTGGTAGACCCATAAACGCGGCGCGGGTAGTTGTGGTGCAGGGAGTTAATGCAACTAGGTCATACCCGCTTGTTAGAATGGAGCTTGAAGTTGACGGTGTGACTCGCGAACTGGATGTAGGAATCGTGGAGAAATTGCCTGTTGGGGGCGTCGACCTCCTTCTCGGCAATGACTTTGCGGTGCCTGCTTCTAAGGTTTCACCCTTAGTCGTTGCCGAGGAGCCGGCCGACGTGAGTAGGGAGGAACAGGAGTGGGTTGAGAAGTGTCAGGTGCAACCAATGGCGTGTGTTGTAACCAGATCTCTCGCATCCAGGGAGTCACAGCCTAACCAACAGTCTTCAAATAAGCGGAGGAATGCTCACGAGAAGGTGCTGAAAGCTGATACGGTGGAGAGTCTAGTACCAGCACCACTTCTCGGGGACTCAGTATTAGCACCGTTATTAGAGTCTGGAGAAGCACCACCACCTGTCACTGAGAGTGTAGAGGCAGGGCTTAAAGAGACTCAGAGGCAGCAACGGTATACACAGAGAGAGCAACGGGATGCAGAGTTCGATGTTGGGGGAGGGCATGAGTTGTTTCGCAAACACTTAGACAGGCTAGCTCCCTCAGATATTCGCAAATTGCAGCTAGAAGACCTGGAGGTTCTAAAGTGTAGTAACGGTGCTGTCGAACTCGAAGAGGACAGGGATGCAAAGTCTGGAGATTTTGTTTTCATTGATGGCATCTTGTATCGGCGATTCCAAGACCCGCAGAGAAGTTGGGAGGGTGGATCAGGAGTGGTAGACCAGCTGGTCGGACCGAGGGTAGCAGAGAAGCTCTCGGACTTAGATTACCTGGTGGCCACTCCAGACAGGCGTAAGAGGAATCAGTTATGTCATGTCAACCTGATGAAGGAGTATGTGAGGCGCTCACCTGAGCCTCTCACTGTCCCCGTGATGACTTTCAGCAGTCAAGGTGGAGAAGGAGAACGGAACAGTCATGCGCAGGTGGATGACAACTGGGATTATCATGTTTCTGCAGATCAGTGGGCAGGAAGCACGAGACAGGCGGCTCATGAGGCTTTGCAACACCTACCTGAGCAACAGCGTGTGGCTGTCGAGCGCCTATTCTGTTTATACCCTACTGTATTTGCGGAACACCCAGGCCTCACTACTCATGAGTTGCACAACGTTGACGTCGGAGACCACCCTCCCTTCAAATCATTGCCCTATAGGGTGCCCCCTATTAAACTTCCGGCCCTCCGGGCGGAGTTGGAGTATATGTTGCAACAGGGACTGATTGAGAAGGGGGCGGTAAAGTGGACATCTCCCGTAACGCTGCAACCAAAGCCGGATGGCAAGGTGCGCTTCTGTGTTGATTACCGCAGGCTAAACGGCTTGACTCCCACCAACCCCTATCCTCTTCCCCGGGTCGATGACTGTGTAGACAAGATTGGCAGGGCCAAGTTCTTGACCAAGGTGGACCTGGTAAAAGGTTACTGGCAGGTGCCTTTGTCTGAACGGGCGAAAGAGGTGTGTGGTTTTGTGGTGGATGGTGCTACATATCGTTGTAATGTCATGCCGTACGGTCTAAAGAACGCACCAGCGACCTTCCAAAGCTTGATGAACGAGTTGGTGGCTGACATTCCGAACTGTACCGTGTACCTGGACGACGTCATTATCTACGATGACGATTTCAAGAGCCACTGTGAACATGTAGAATCCCTATTTAAGAAATTAAGCGAGGCAAACTTGATGGTCAACCTGGGAAAGTGTGATTTTGTGCGGGCTACCGTGCAGTATCTGGGGTTCATGGTGGGTTTGGGCCAGGTGTGCCCCCCACAGAACAAGATATTGGCTATTAACCACTTCCCCAGGCCGTCCACCAAGAAGCAGATCATGAGGTTTTTGGGGATTGGTTACTACCGCCGCTTTATAAAGGGCTATTCTACTGTGCTGGCTCCTCTGACGGACCTATTGGCCAAAGATAGAAAGTTTAAGTGGGCGCCTGAGTGTGAGAGAGCTTTTTTGCTAGTAAAACACCTGTTGTGTACTCACCCAATCCTCAGGGCCCCGGACTTTAGCCGACCATTCCAGCTGGCAACTGATGCCAGTGGTGTGGGGGCTGGTGCCGTTCTGATGCAATCAGACGAAGATGGGCTGGAGCACCCAGTCAGTTTCTTCTCAAAAAAGTTCAACTCGGCGCAGAAGAACTATTCAGTAGTTGAGAAGGAACTACTGGCGATTGTGCTAGCGCTCAGGCACTTTGAGGTGTATGTTCCAGCCTATGGACCAGTTGTGGTGATCTACACCGACCATCACCCCCTCAAGTTCCTGAATCAATTCCATAACCGGAATATGAGGCTGACCAGGTTGTCATTAATGTTGGAGGAATACAAACTAGACATACGCCATATTGCCGGTTCTGAGAATGTGATTGCAGATTGCTTATCCAGGGTGGAAGACCTGGGGTAGATCATCACAAGGGTAGCCTCCTACTTTGGTTTGATTAGTATGTTTACGTCTGGGGCTTGTTGGCTCGCGTGTGTAGCCCAGCGTATTGGGTCGTAAAGTAGGAGTTGCTGTGTTGGTATAGAAGTAAAAACTAGGCTTGCCCCTGTAGTGCAGCCGCCATAAACATATTAAAAATATAAAAATCCTATAAAAACTCTTTCTTTGATAGTTAATTTTTTTTAAGTATGTTATAGCAGAAATTCTGAGTTGTACTCCTCTCAGAAGGCTGGGCTAGTGAAGCTCGCTCTTATGAGCATAACTATGTAATTTAATCTATTGTGTTGGGAAGGGTTGTTAATTTTTATAATGTGTTATTTTGATGAGAACTGTGCCTTACATTTCATTGTCGCTGGGTGGCTAGGAGTGTCGAATTTTGTATGGGTTCTGCGTGTCAGATTTAGAGCTCATAGTTGGAGCCTCTTAAAAATCTTGGGTGGGGTGTGACGCTCACCGCTTCCCCCAGAACCGCATGGCTTACTCACTAGGACTCGCCAGGGCAGAGAATATAGCTACAGTCTACCTATCATTGTGTACTTTCCTTCTCGAGAAAGCTTGTGTTGCAGACAGTTCAGAACTGTTCTTTATTTTCGTCTGTCACAATCCTTTCTATTTTATTTAGTCAATTGAAAGTTTTGTGTTAAGTAGTTGAATGATGGGAAGGTGAGCGGGAGAGGGAGAGAGAGAGAGACAAGGTGGTGTGACTTGGTAGTGAGTGTGCCGCGTGGCTGGCCCCCTTACATCGACTCAGCATCGACCCTTAATCGACTCAGCACAGGACAACCAGGAAGGAGGACCGAAGACAGCGAGGACGGCAACCTACAAAGGAATTAAATACTAATCCGTCAAGAACCGCGAATTTGGATAAAGCTCCACCAACACGACCCAAATTCAAAACCGCCAGGGATAACGACCGAGGACCGAGGACAGCCATGAATGTAAATGTAGATCCGACCAGAATCAAAAATTCGATGAAAGAACGTTCTGTGAGTTCTAAAACCGCAACTTTAAAGGTTTTCTATGCAAACGCTCGTAGCATACGCAATAAATTTTCAGATTTAGAGGAACTAGTGTTTACAGAAAATTATGATGTGATTGGCATAACAGAATCTTGGCTCAATACAGAAGATAGAGACTTTTTAGCAGAGTATTCACTTCCCGGTTATGTAATGTTTGAGAACAGCCGAATAAATAAAAATGGAGGTGGCGTTTTATTTTATATCAAAGAAAGTCTTAACCCGACCCTCGTGTCAAAACCTCAAATTGTGAACGTCGACACATCTTTTGTGCTAATAAAGAATAATAAAGGTACAAAAATAATACTTACGTTAATATACAGACCTCCAGCTCAATCAGTGCAAACTGACCGAGAAATTTACGAACAAATTGCAGATGTAAGTAACTCACAAGATACCGTAATTTTTGGCGACTTTAATTTACCTGTGACCAAGTGGGGCGATACTCTTACTTCACACTCCGGATATGACTTGTATACGAACTTGCAAGAGAGTTCGCTTTATCAATTTGTTCAAACGCCGACCCGTGGTAATAACGTTCTTGACATTGTACTTGCAACAAAAGAAGAATTGATAGAGAATTTGAATGTTGGTGATGAATTCAGTAACAGCGACCATCGTACGATAACTTTCACTTTAAAGTTTACTAGTAACGAACCAAATAGTAGCATCGAAAAAGTCCCTAATTTCAAGAAAGCAAACTTCCATAAACTTAGAGCTATGTTTAAAGAAACTGACTGGAGCTTTGTAATTAACAATAACGACATAAATACATCTTGGAAGTTATTCGAAACCACTTACCTAAAAGCAGTGCAAGACTGCATACCATCGAAAATACGGCGTCCAGGCCATAATAATAAGCCCAAATGGTGGAATAAAGATATTTCAAACTGCCTGCTTGCTAAAAAATTTGCTAATGATAGATTAAAATCCTCACAAAATGACGAAGAACGGGTGAAATTTGTAGAGCTACGACGCAAAGCCAAAAAGTTAATTAAGCAGAGTAAAAAGACCTTAGAGTTACATATTGCGAATCAAAGTAAAACAAACCCGAAAAAATTCTATAGTTATATCAGAAAGAAAAAAGTAGTTACTTCAACTGTTGGACCGTTAGTCGATGAAAATGGAGAATACACCAAAGACGAAGTACAAATGAGTAATGCCCTCAATACCTTCTTTGCATCAGTTTTTACAACAGAAGACCTCAGTGATATCCCTACACCATCGCCGATTCAGATTGATAATTCAGATGTTCTAAGCAATATCACCGTTACAGAGAGAGAAGTATTGAATTGTTTAGATAAACTCAAGGTAAATAAAACGCCAGGACCTGATACAATCTCGCCTAGAGTTCTAAAGGAAGCTAAGGATGAGCTCTTCAAACCACTGACATTACTATTCAATAAATCCTTGCAGTCTGGAACTATGCCTGATCAGTGGAAGCTAGCCAACGTAACACCGATATTCAAAAAAGGCAGCAAATCCCTACCCAGTAACTATCGTCCAATTAGCTTAACCTCAGTTGTTTGTAAAATGCTAGAAACGGTCATACGAGACAGACTCGTAAATCACTTAGAGGAAAATAACATACTTAAAGATACTCAACACGGCTTTCGTAAAAAACGTTCCTGTTTAACAAACCTCTTAGACTTCTTCCACGATATCCTCAACCTCTACGATGAGAGTAAAGCTGTAGATATTATATACCTTGATTTTCAAAAGGCCTTTGACAAAGTTCCCCGCAAACGTTTACTGCTAAAACTAAAAGCGCATGGAATACAAGACGGTGTGTTGAAATAGATAGAAAATTGGCTCAGCAACAGAAAGCAAAGGGTAGTCATAAACGGTAAGGCATCTAAATGGACCAATGTAAGTAGCGGGGTACCCCAGGGATCGGTACTAGGACCAATTCTCTTTCTAATTTACATCAACGACATAGATGAGGGTCTCACCTGTACAATCTCAAAATTTGCTGGCGATACAAAAATTGCAAATAGCGTACTCTCAAAAGAACAAGTTGACGATATGCAACACAATCTAGATAAATTGTCATGTTGGGCCCAAATTTGGCAAATGAGTTTCAATGCGGATAAATGTAAAGTACTACATGTCGGATACCTAAATGAGAAAGCAAACTATTCGATGAATGGCACTCAGCTTAAGAATGTAAACAGAGAAACCGATCTGGGAGTAACAATATCGAGTAACCTAAAACCGAGTCAACAATGTTCAGAAGTTGTTAAGAAGGCAAACATAATAATTGGCTTTATAGGCAGGTCATTTGAGCATAAATCCAAAGAAGTTATCCTAACCCTTTACAATTCCTTAGTCCGCCCTCTTCTGAAATACTGCGTTCAATCCTGGTGCCCTTATTACCAAAAAGATATAAACAAGCTAGAACGAGTTCAACGTAGAGTTACCAAAATGATACCTAACCTAAAGAACAAACCATACGAAGAGCGTCTTAGAGAATTAAATCTATTTCCTTTAACCCAGCGCAGATTAAGAGGTGACTTAATTCAAGTGTTCAAAATCATCAAAGGCATCGACAATATGAACTGTAGTAAGTACTTCACTATCGACCAATCTAATTACACGCGGGGAAACGGTTGCAAAATTATTGGTAAATCTTTTAACTCACACGAATCTAAGAATTTCTTCTTCAATCGAGTTGTCAACTTGTGGAATGGGCTTCCCCGAAACGTTATAGACTGCATCACCGTTGATTCATTTAAACTCCGCCTAGACAAATATCTCTCATTAAACCCGCGACTGACTGCGCTTGTAAATGAATAACTTTATTTTATCCCCCCCTCAGTTACTAACCCTTCTGTCCTCTACTAACTTCCTAATCCTGCCACGGACATTAGTTCCAGGGCAGTAATTCCCTTTCCAATGTTCCCTTACCCACTCTAAACCACTGTTTGGACACTTGATCCTCAGTCTTTTGGAGGACAAGCAACCTAGAAGGGTCACTAGACCTGTTGTTGCTTGATTTCCTTTGTACTCCTTTGTACTCCTTTGTACATAGGCCTCGCGGGATTCGTTGCCTCCTGCCTAACACTGCCTACTACGCGGCTGCTTACTGGGCGACTGTCGCGCGCCCTCGTGCCATTCTTGCGAACTGGGACTCCAGCCAGGAGGTCCATGGGAATATCCTTGTCAGATCCTTCCAAGACAGCATACTCTAAGCATCTCCCTTGAACTGTCCCACACTCTTGTCTTAGAATCTTTCTCTCCTACTGCCTCTATCATTTCCACTACTTCCTCACCTTTTATTAATATCAATCCCCCTCTGGTTCTCTGCATCCACACCTTGAATTGGTGGCCAGACTGTATTATATGCTGGATCTCACATTTCTTATGTACTAGATTAAGGTTGAAGATAGTCATTGTTTTTTTGGGAGATTGTGTTGCTCAGACTGTCTCCATCAATCACTAATGTTTCTACAGGGTTAAATAATGCTAGACTAGGGATCAGGTACCTTGCTGTTGGTGTTTTCAATGTGTGTAGGCTACTTTTGAGCTACACGACACTACGGATTCTGTGGGTTACCTGGGTGGATCTTTTGTCTGTGTACCTTGGAGTTTAGACTGTGTAGTGCGTGAGGGCTGCTTGCCTAATCCACCCAACACTGTTCTAACTCTATTTGCTTTTACTTTTGAGGGTCGCCAGGAGGATACTCGATACTTGTGATCGAGAATCCTCAAGAGAGCACCCCTTCATATTAACGTAATCAGGCGCACAGACCCAAGGTCCACAATAGGCTAGGAGCTGCCTTGCTCCACCAGAATTCTGTACCTTTGCGCATCCCAGCTAGACTTTATTAACCCGGGTAGACATTAGCTGGATTAGATCATATGCTCTTTTATGCATACCCATTATTTTTACACAAGCATTTTTAGGTCTAGGTTGCTGTAGAGAGACACAACCAGCATAGACCGGTTTTGTTAATAGGAGTACTACTTTTTCGTGGCGAGCATTATTACAGTTGCACCGCTTATAATATTCTTGTGTCCAATAACATTATATGTCCAGCCTTTTTGTGTATTTAGCCTACACGTGCATTGTCCTGCCTCCTGCTATTTTGTGGTTCCATTTCCGATACGTTCTTCTTAGTAGCATCCGACATTATTCAGAAGATTCCTTGTTCGGTGCTTGAGGACTTTACAACACTTTCTTTCATAAAGGAGTGACAGATATTATTGATTAAAGTAACGTTAAGTAAACCTTCTTCTTGTTTGCATTAGATCACTCTTGTGATTTAATTAAGTAAACTATCTTTTCCTTGTGTACCATAACTAAGCAACCATATGTTATAGGTAATAGGCTGTTTCAGAGAACATCAGCCTATAGTAGAAGCACATAGATACTGAGAGTTAAGATACCCCGCTATCGCAGATATAACTCTGGAGGGTATAATTATGTGTTCTTTGTTCGACGGGATTATATTTCAGGGGTTGGATCTAGCGTTTCCGTTGTTGCATTCATGCCAGTCTAGTCCAATGTATAAGAGCCACTGATTTATACGAGACCCGATCGTAACAACAGCTTTCAGCGTTCTTTCAACCCTCTTCACCTGTTGCACACACTCCTGCACATCTTCATCCATACTCCCATCTTTACTCTACACACTGCCCTAATACTTAAATGTGCTGATATTCGCCATAGCCTGACCATTCAACCTCACCTCACATTCTGTGACTGCACCCCTTTCAAAGACCATAACCTTACTCTTCCACATATTTACTTTCAGATTCCGTTTTTCACACACTGTTCCAAGCATATTTACGAGACCCTGCAACTCCCATTTACTATCGCTCATCAGAACTGAACCTTCATCAAACAGCAGTACAGGCAATTTCCACTAATTTTCTTCCTTTATCAGCGGTACACCAAAATCCACTGCTCTTCCTTGTATTTTTTTCACGACTCCATCCATATATATATTAAACAACCATGGGGACATCACACACCCTTGCTTCGACCCAGCATTCAGAACGAAGAATTCGCTCTGTTTATTCTCCGCACGTGCTGACGACTTTGCACCCATGTTGTACTGTACTGTAATAATAAGTATGCTGAAACAATATCTAATCGTTCAGTTAAGTTTTTCGTTTATTTTTGTTCAGTGATATAAGAGATAGAGATTTATGATACCAGGTACATTATTGTCAAATTTTCAATAACTATTGATTTAATATCAGATCCCTTTGTTACTGGAGAGGAGAGTCATACGCTATAAGCACTATCTAAATCAACTTGATTACTAGCAATTGATAATTTAGACATGATTCAAAGTTTTAATATATCTCCCTTTTATATCATATTTCAGTAATATCTTGCACTGTAGGTATCCTACCACCCACCCACAGTGGCCAGAGACATTTACTTCTGGGTGAACAAATCGAATACATATGATTTGTTTTCCTTCAGTTAATAGTACTACTCGTGTGAATGTTAAATTTGTTGAACAATTGAACAAATTCAATTATGTTATTATCAATACACACTATCAAGTGAGTAGTTACTAGTAGCTTAACAATTACGTTGGTGGTCGAACGGAAGAAAATAACTCCTGGATGCCTCGGGATCCGCTCGCATCCCGTGATTGTTAAGATATTAAGTGTTCAGACAGTTGATTGGGGTATTGGCTACATTATTGTCTGTAGTATCAGCGTTACCATTTAACAATAGCGATTTTAGCTTAAAATAATCTAAAAACTGCTACATCTATCCGATGTAACATAGTTTTGTTATTGTATTTTCTATGTGAGTGAGGGAGACAAAAGGCAAAACTGCCTGTAACGAGTGCCTCCCCCAGAGTTGAAAGAGTGACAGAGCCAAAATCAAGGGACGTTCGAGCCAAAATGCCTGGACACATGGATTTGAAGCAATTAAGTCATAGGATGAGCGAAAGACTGATTCTGGAAGATAGTTCCAGAGCTCACTAGTTGAATAGAAGAAAGATTGAGAATAACGTTTAACTTTTGGGTTGGAGAGTTGCACAGAGTAGGGGTGGGATTGTGTTGGAAGACGGGTGCTACGTGCTCTACGAAGAGGGGGTGGTATACACTGAGAGAGCTCTGGGGAACACTGATTATGGTAATAGCAGTAGAATATTGAGAGAGATGTAAAATTGCGGCGAAGAGAGAGAGACTGCAGAGAATTGTTGAGTGGACGTATATGTTACAACAATATGCCAGCCATATTATTTACAACTCAACCATCGCATCTAATTTTCAATCCATGCATTTACAGTATAAGGTGACGACCATTCGAATATGTTTAACATATAAATCCAAGTTCTGAAGCATCTGGGCAATAATAAAGCACTGTATTGTCTCGTTTGCGTTTGATGTAGGTTCAAATGAATTCGTCGCCATTTGTGCCCTTGATTCTACGTCTACTGAACAATTATGACACACTGACGTATTAATCTGATACATGCCCTTGAACCACATTCCACGAGTCAGTGTTTTCTTTCAATCAATGTTCAGTTTTCCAAAGGTTATCTTAAAGTATTGCACAAGCTCCTTGTGCAACTTTGGTTCTCTATCTATTATTAGGCCTACAGACACAAGTATTTAGGGCAGGATTTATGTTTTATCTGTATTATTATTATTATTATTATTATTACTATTATATTTAATATTAGTATTATTACTATTAGTATTATTATTATTATTATTATTATTATATATATTTGTGTTTTGTTTAAATATTGGCCTGTTTTCTTGAGTGTGGAAAATATATTCAAAGTTATACAACCAAAATATATTTTCTTCTGAGAGTGACTGTATAGATTATGTCTGAACCCAAGACTGAGTGGGGTGAAGAGTTGTCCGATACCTGAACTGGGTGAGCGTTCTAAAGGTTCTTCAGTTTTTATAAAGCGCCAAGCGAGGTGAGACTAGAAAAGTGAAGTGTGAGCGTGTGTTACCAGGCCTGGTCATTGTTTATTAGCTCTTGTTGCCCGTGTGACGCGTTCTTCAGTGAAATATCATCCATTATCCTGGGTGAATATACAGGCAGTGATGTTTACCTACACTATATAATATTATAGATTCAAATAGGTGGGGAAGAAAAATAAAGCTAATGTGAAGCCAAAGTGATTAAATATTGTGTTCAACTGTAGATACGCCGACAGTGTTATTAACATGGAAAACATATCAAACATTCAACGGGTCAGAACCGCCTTCAATAACTCGACTAACATCAAATGAGTGTGCCATTGCTTAATAAAATGGTCAAAAGTCTGCTACTTGAGTGTAAAAAAATAGTGGTATTCTGAAAAGTTGGGCAAATAATACTCAGTGCTGATGAAAATATGATTATTGGCGGTACGGAGTTATCAACATGGCGGCTACTGTTGGAAGGTTGGTATACTGTAGTTTTATCTATGAATTAATTTAATGTGGCTCTCATTTCGACTAATTTTCTTGTTGCAGGTGTAGGAGAATATAGATTTTATAGGGACTCCAGCCAGAAATTTAGAGTCTAATATAGTTTAATTTTTAAATTTAGTTAACCCTTCCAGTGTACGATGACTCCCTTTTATATTTTGGGTATGATTAGGAGTAGTGGGCGTACACATTATTTCCATTATGTGTATTGTAATTCCATATTTAACCCCACTATCTTGTAGTTTGAAAGATCGTCTACACCTTGATATACAATTAAGTATGTGGCAGAATATGTATAAGTGTACATATACCTGTAAATACAGTCTTCCTCTACCACTCTTCTCTTCGCCAACATGTAAACAAACTCAGAGTCGATATACGCTTCAAGTCGCTGTGCAGACATCCGAACACAGGGTTTATCGTGACGTCGTCTAGAATATAAGTGCTAGTATGCGAATAATATCTATAGTAACGGTTTGCGCATTTGAGTGATTATTATTGATGTTCTTTTGTTTGTCAATCCTGCTCATCATAGCATAGTAATTTATTATTTTTTGGTCAGTTCAAGTTGTTTGCCATCTTGAACGAGTGTGGAATGGGTGTGTTAAGGTTATTGCCTTACGATTCGCGAAGTTATTGTATTTTCTGAGGACATCAACTCATCACAACATTTGGTAGAGGTTAGGGTCAATATACAGGAGGCGCTACAATATTGGTAAAAAATTAAGCTCAATAGCATGTGATTAAGCGATTTTTCTCCAAATTGTTGATGTAGGTGTCATTCCCGGGAAACTAACATAATACATATTATATGGATATTTACGTTTTAAGGGTTTGTTTACACTTCTTCTTTTTCGTCTTCATCTGGGAGACTTCTTTTCCGTGACTGTCAGTCAACAACTGAGACATCTGGTGGCGAATGCAATGAACTATACTGGTGGCGTCGTAGCCAAAGTAATCACCCTGCCTAATTCATGCCAAGAGTACTCGAGTTCACTGACACGTGATGTCTATCGACCAATCAGGTGATGCCATGATTTGGAAAACAGGTGGCCCAAGATATAAGCTGTCAGTTTGACTCTGGCCAGTTTGTGTAGAGGGTGTGAGCCGATCAAAGCTTTTTCCACCGTCTTTAAAAACACTGAGGCTGCTTAACCCGTGGAGCCCCGGCTAGTTTTGTAATGTTTGCGCACCAGAACCCGGCCGGTTTTCAAAAAATGGTTTTATTCCAGAAACAATAGCGAATGGGTTAGGAATGAAGGAAAAACCACGAAAAACCGCTCAAAGCTTAAAAAATGGTCCTACAGAGCCCCCGAAAACGGATTTTATAAGAGTAAAAAATTGAAGGCAATTATCCCAAAAAAACAGGTTATTGCGCGCTCGCGCACACGCACGTGGACTTTGAGAGTTTTCAACCATCGGCACGGTTGCGTGGGATGCGTACACAGTTCCCATACAAATCTGAGCCCTCTTGAGTGGCTACACCTGAGGTTACGGTCGGCGCAATTAGGGTGACGCGCCAGGCGCGTCTCTGGGGCTGTGCGTTACATACATCGCCGACGCGTCAGGCGCGTCGCTGGGGCTGTACGGGTTAAGACCTTTTCGCCTTCCAATAAGTGTAAACTGTCCAAAGTGCAATAACCAGTGTTCCAAATACAGCTGACGAGGACAGCTGGTTTTGAAATGCACATACACTTGTTTTACATGGAAAAATTCGAAACAAAAATCCACCAGCTGTTGACCAAGATGAGTGGTGATCGAGCCTCCAGCGGCCAGCGCAGCCCAGTACCTCCTCTGTTCATTAAGGTTAGTTGGTTGGTTGGGACAACATAAAGGAGCCGGACCACAGCTAGCTCGGGAATCTTAATGGGTGATCGCAAAGTAACATAAAGTAACAGATTTTTTCGCATAGGATTAAACTGGCATGCAAGGGCTAGTCGGTTATACTGATGTTTTGGACCGACAGTTAGCCCATCGATCTTTTTAGGCCTAATAGGTCCGGTAGAGCATAGGCTATACATCCTTGCTATATATGTCATTAAGAGCTGAAATGTATTATAAGGGAGAACAAAAATAAAATAAAATACATAGGCCTACTGTAAAACAATAAGTTTTTCAGCCAGTACCCAACCAGCGGGGGTGTGGGGGCCGCAGCCCCCACCAATAATACTAGGTTAGGTTAGGTAAGGTTGTTAGGTTAGGCTAATGTTAACCCCATTCTTACTAGGTTAGGTTAGGTAAGGTTGTTAGGTTAGGCTAATGTTAACCCCATTCTTACTAGGTTAGGTTAGGTAAGGTTGTTAGGTTAGGCTAATGTTAACCCCATTCTTACTAGGTTAGGTTAGGTTAGGTAAGGTTGTTAGGTTAGGCTAATGTTAACCCCATTCTTACTAGGTTAGGTTAGGTAAGGTTGTTAGGTTAATATTAACCCCATTCTTACTAGGTTAGGTTAGGTAAGGTTGTTAGGTTAGGCTAATGTTAACCCCATTCTTACTAGGTTAGGTTAGGTAAGGTTGTTAGGTTAGGCTAATGTTAACCCCATTCTTACTTCGTTAGGTTAGGCTAATGTTAACCTTATGAAAACCCAAACAAAGATTTTATTAGGGTTACTGTGTAATTTTAACATGAACATTAGTAAAATCCGAGCCAAGTTTCGTCAAAACTTGGCTCGTGTTTTCTAAATGTCGGGTTATATGGGTATGGAAATTTACAAAACCCGAGCCAACATGTTAATAAGGTTACTGTGTTATTTTCATTTTTAAATTAGTTAAATCCGAGCAAAGTTTCGTCAAAACTTGGCTCGGGTTTTCAAAAAGTCAGGTTTTATGGGTCTGGAAATTTACAAAACCCGAGCCAACATGTTAATAAGGTTACTGTGTTATTTTCATTTTTAAATTAGTTAAATCCGAGCAAAGTTTCGTCAAAACTTGGCTCGGGTTTTCAAAAAGTCAGGTTTTATGGGTCTGGAAATTGAACAAACCCGAGCCAAATTTGGGTTACAAATGTGTATTATCGTGTTCTATAGTGTTCTATACGCTTTTTACCCCTCAATTTCCCTGATCTTCATAGCCCTCCCCACTATCGGGGGGCGTGTCTTTAGATTGATGGATAATGGGTAAATGCTTAATTCCCATTCAATTTCATCACTAGATTAGACTAAAACACCAAAAACAAAATCAAAATTCCAAAAAAAATACCTGAAAAACACGTTGTTGCGTCTCCTGTATATTAACCAAATGTTTTTTTCGTAACAAGGTTGTCAATACGGTACTTTCAGTCATAGATAGCTCTAAAGATCATATGAAAATGTGTTAAACCCTCGGAAAAACCTAATATAAAAGTATGGTACTAAAATTTAATTTTCGTAACAAGGTTGTCAATACGGTACTTTCCCACTTTCCCGTTATCAATGTACAATCAAGCTGAAGATTGCAGAGTAAACACCATAGACTTCATCGACTTTTCTTTCACCTTCGTATAATCAACAGCCAATTTTTTTTTTTTTTTTTTTTAAAGGATTAGTACTCAACCAGCGGGGGTGTGGGGGCGGCAGCCCCCACCCATAATACTAGGTTAGGTTAGGTAAGGTTGTTAGGTTAGGCTAATGTCTTTCAAATCACTATCGGGGAGCCAGCGTGTCTCAACATCGATCGATAGGCCTAATGGGGAAAATAGGTCTTCCCGAGATTTCTAATTAATTACAAACACTATATATTGATGCAAATGACCAATTTTGTTTATAAAAAACACTCTGAAAATTCGTGGTATTAAAATAAAAAAAAATCCTAATTTTTATCCACCGGAAAATATTGGTTTTTCTTGGCTTTATTTATTTTTTTGCATTTTTTTGCATTAACCTAACTAAAAAACCTAACCTAACCTAACTTAAATGTATTTGGGGGCTATTAGGTTAGGTTAGGTTAGGTTTTTGGGTTAGGATAGGTTAGGTGGAAAATATTAAGGAAACCACCCACCAATTATTTTCATTATTTTTTTTTTAGTTCTAGTTTATTTGCATCAATATATAGTGATTGGCATTAGTTTCAACCTCCGCACAAATCGTTTTCCCCTTTATCCAACGATCTTAAGACACGGCGCCCGATAGTGGGGAGGGCAATGAAGATCAGGGAAAATGTGGGGTTAAAGACATAAAAAGGCGATATAATGGTTTTTATGATGAAAGTTGGCTTGGGTTTTGTTGTTTTTCAACTAGAGAAAACCCCAAAATGAAAAAACCCGAGCTAAGTTTTGGCAAAAGTTGGCTCGGATTTTAAGATTTTTCAGCTGCATAAAAGACAGTAAGTGCAAAAAAGAAGTTGGCTCGGGTTTTCTTGTTTTTCAACTTAAGAAAACCCCAAAATGAAGAAAACAGTCATGTTTTGGCAAAAGTTGGCTCGGATTGGACAATTGTTAGGCTTCATAAAAGCTGAAAATGTAGAAAATGCGAGCCAACTCTTCGCCATTGGATACAGGATGGGGTGGGGGAGAGCTCTCCCCCCCCCCCCCCACACACACACACACACACACACCCGTGATTAATTGAAATCATTATCTATGTTGCCCGATAGGGGGGAGGGCTATGAAGATCAGGGAAATTATGGGGTAAAAGATGAAAATAAAGGGAAATATTGAAGAACTTATTCCAAAAACCCAGTAAGCTAATTATCCATTATCCAACAATTAAGCTACATTAAAGATATTAGCCTAACCTGCCAACCTTACCTAACCTAACCTAGTATTATGAGTGGGGGCTGCCGCCCCCACACCCCCGCCGGTTGGATGGTACATGGGATAGAAAATGAACTTACCCAGTAAGCTCATTATCCAATATCCAACAATTAAGCAACATTAAAGATTTTAGCCTAACCTACCAACCTTACCTAACCTAACCTAGTATAATGGGTGGGGGCTGCCGCCCCCACACCCCCGCTGGTTGGATAGTACATTGGATAGAAAATTCGGTCAATTCCTAGTGTTAATTAGACTGAAATGCAGGGAGAAAGAGGTCCGCCGAGTCGTGTTGTGTGACGTCTATGGGGAGGTAAATTTGTTTTGTTACAGTAGCTATAATTGCTTTAATGCATTTCCGCCGCTACTGACATATATAGGAATGAAGTCATATAAATTGAATGGTGCGCTGTGTAAGTAACGCTAAAATAATACCGAAAAAACACTATAGGTGCAAATAAACTTTATATAATTTTGTACATCTATAATAATAATAAATAACCAACCTTATGTAACAAAGGGACAGTGTCGGCGTGTTCTGGACTTCTCCTCGTACTAATGGTGTGTACACCGCCAGTGATCTTTATCTGGCCGGTAATGGCAAGGATGTCTACACCTAGGACACTCAACACTTGTAGGCAATATACCGTGGTCTGTAAGTATCTTAAGGGCTGCCTGGTTGTTTTGAGAATTTTTTATAATTATTGTTCAGGGGTAAGTGCACAACCACAACAGACACTGGCCATCCTGCAACTGACATTTAAAACCACGCTGCCTGCCGGTGGGCTGGAGTTCAATGCACTCATTGGCTGACTAAAATGACGTAATTGTCCATATATTGATCCATGATTGGGTGACTCCTTCAATACCGTGACGTATGGTGACGTATACAAAAAAAATAACCAATAATATGGCAGAAACATAGTGACGTGTTGATCATTAGTTCACATAGAGAAAGGCAGAGGGCGTTATATTCGAATATTTACGATAAAAGCGCTCCTCAATTATAGTATCAACATGGCTGACCTAGCGGGGTGGCGTCTGTGGGAAACACTGGACAAATATGTTACAGGTTACAGATTCTAGGTTCTGTATCTCCCTTAATAGAATTTTTCGAGGGTTGACACTTATTTTAACATAGAGTATAGGTTATATTACATCCTAAATGAAATTTTAAAAATCTGTGAAAATTCTTGGGTTGTTTATATAATAGAAGTTACTGTGGGACACATAATATGTTGAAGGGGGAGCTCTGCCCCCTCTAAACACCCGTCACTTATGTCATCATAATCTGTTGTACTTCATAGGGGGTCCAATTAAGGAGAAAGTTAATTAACAGACGAAATTAGGCCGCAAATTTACAATAACATAGCGGGCCGCCGTTTATGGGAGACTTTTTACACATCATTTTCAATGTTAATTTTCTCCCTTAATCGATTTTTCCAAATTATCAAACTTACATAAAAATGAAGTACAGTTTATAGGGATTCCAACATGCATTTCAAAATTGTCATGAACATTGGTGGGTGGTTTGCTTAATATATACCGGTTAGGTTTTTTGGTTAGGTTAATGCTAAAAAAAAAAAAAAAAAAAAAAAAAAAAATCCGGTGGATAGGCCTACAAATTATATAGCAATGAAGCATAAAAGGATAGGAACCCAAAACTACCATTATAAATGAGATCCCAGCTGTGGTGCGGCTCTTAAATATTGACCATATTTTTTCGCATAGGCTACTGTAGGTTTAAACTTCCGGAAATTAATGGGTAAAAAAAAAACTATAATAATTTCCTACTTCAACTTACGTCCGCCGCTGCAGCTGCACTCATGTTATTGTTGTGAACCTCTCGGTCCTCACTGCCACTCGTTCGTTGCCAGAGTAAGGTATGTCTCATAATTCTGTGTTTTTTGCACTGTTACCAAACCAGCGGGGGTTTGGGGGCGGCATCCCCCACTCATAATACTAGGATAGGTTAGGTAAGGTTGTTAGGTTAGGCTAATGTCTTTTTTTATGCTTTTAACCCCTCATTTTCCCTGTACTTCATTGCCCTCCCCTGGTTCCCCACTAGTGGGGGGCGTGTTTTTAGATTGTTGAATAATGGGTTAATACTCATTTCAGCTCCTCTTCAGCATAAAAGAGCACTATATCTGAAGGAAAATTTCAAAAAAACTAAATAGAACTTACTGAAATTGCTGTCGGTCCAAAAAGTCCGGTTTACCCTAATGTCTCCTCAAAGTTGACTATTTTGTATAACATAGGATTAGTAGGCCTACCCACTCCAGCCCGTAGCTGGCATGCAATGGTTAGTTTTATATCCCACGTACCTAGGTACTAGCAACTTGCAGTAGCTGGCATGCAAGGGCTAGTTTTATATCCCACGTACCTAGGTACTAGCAACTTGCAGTAGCTGGCATGCAAGGGCTAGTTTTATATCCCACGTACCTAGGTACTAGGAACTCGCAGTAGCTGGCATGCAAGGGCTAGTTTTATATCCCACGTACTAGGTCTAGGTTAGGTTAGGTTGGGTTGTTTGGTTAGGTTAATATAATAGGTCTCGGAAACTACAATCGTAGTAGCGGTAGTAAAGTTCAAATAGGCTAGCGGTCGTCGCACCACTATTGACAGCACACATATAGTAATGGATGCACTATTTTGAGTTTTCATTAGCATTTCCCATTAATTTTCTTTGTTACAAGTGGATTTTGCCTTCACATTATTGTTTGCCTCAACAATATCAAACTTGGTAGGTGATCAGGGTTATTTAAATACGCCCGCCACTCATACTGGGCGTGACGTCACGATACTCATTCCTTTCAGCCAATCACAGACGCTTTCTCGACTGTGAATGTGTTCGGATACACACGACCACCACCCTTGACCACCACGGGTTTTTATATCCATAGAGTTTTTCAACCCCTCTCTTTCCCTGATATACTTCATGCCCTCCCCACCTATCGGGGTAAATATTTTAATATTGTTTAGGCAAACAACATAATGTGAAGTTAAAAGACACTTGTAACAAAGAATAATAATGGAAAACACTAGTGAAAACTCGAAATAGTGGGTAAATTAATACGGTGTGACAGTCACGAGTTTTATCATGTTTTTTTTTTTTTTTTGCATTTTTTCTTTGATATACAGTGTTGTTTTATACCAAGGACTGCAGCAAATTAGTATTTACCCATTATCCAACAATCTAAAAACACGGCCCCCACTAGTGGGGAGGCCTATGAAGATCAGGGAAATTGCGGGGTAAAAGGGGAAAAATAGGGGTAATATGGGAAGAACTCTGAAAATGTTCATGTTTTTTTAAACTCATTAAACCCCAAAATTTTAAAACCCGAGCCAACATTTGCCAAAACTTGGCTCGGGTTTAGCGATTTTTTGAAGTAAAAAAACACAGTAACCTAACCTAGAACGTTGGATACAAGAATAACCCTTACCTACCAGCTAGTATGTGTCTCTAGTTTATCCCATACCTACCAGCTGATCCCTTGTCATGAACCTAACTAAGAAACCTAACCTAACCTAACCTAACCTAACTTAAAGTAATACGTGGATAGAAACTAACCTTGACGTTATTTTGATGTGGATGGAGTAGGTTGCTGGAAAACAAAATCTATAAAGCAGAAATCCCGTAAAACAGGACTTGTCATTATGCAGACAAGACTGTGTTTTACCCTGTATCTCCCTTATAATACATTTGCGAAGGGAAGGACATATATAGGACTGAAGACTATTATTTAACATACCTATAGGCTACACAAACATCGATGGGGCTTGTAACTGTCACACCGTAAAGTCTTACCAAATAGTGCGCCCGTATATGTCCTGTCAATAGTGGTACGCCCACTACTCCTAATCTTACCAAAATGTGTTTTATGCCTCGGCAAAACCTAATAAAAATATATGGTACTAAAATGGAATTTTTTCGTAACATGGTTGTCAATACCTTCCTATAGACGGCACCGATTCGTACACACGCCATTTTCACCTGTCTCCCGAGGTCTGTCCACCAGCTTTTGGCAAGAATGTAGTTACCGGGTGTACCGCCCGTCTTGTTAACACTACGCGGACGCTCGCCATCATATTCCTGTCTATTTTGACTGCCTTTGGATACAAAAATACATTACCCTAACCAAACAACCTAACCTAACCTAACTTAGTATTATAGATTTATAAGTATTTATAGATTATTTATGTTGTATGTCGGTAGTGGTACACCCGGTAACTACATCCATCCCCAGCTTTTTAGTCAACACTAACTCCACTTGCCTATCTCTGTCGAAACTACATGTGTTCATTTCCACACCTTTGCGCATCACGTCACGAGACACTACTGGGTTCCTATTGTTTTTTTGTGAAGACGTCATTATAACACATAGGCTACGTCACGCATACCCCCGGGAGCCAATCACTCAGGTGTAATATGTTGACTATGTCATTGCAATCGCCAATCACAAATACCCACCTTGATTTACCTGATAATCGCCAGTCGAGTCATGGCGGTAGACTGTAAAGGTCCAGGATGTTCGCCTCTGCACTGTGTTTTTGTAGAAACTACAAGAAATAATACTGCTGCCCTGAAAGTATTTACAGAACATGGGTGTTTGCCTACTGATGTGACGTGTAAGAGATTTTTTCGCATAGGTTTAAACTTCCGGAAATTAATGGGTAATAAATACCACGTACTGAGTACTATGAATCCGCTGTACCTGGCATGCAAGGGCTAGTTTAGTATCCCACGTACTGAGTACTATGAATCCGCTGTAGCTGGCATGCAAGGGCTAGTTTAGTATCCCACATACTGAGTACTATGAATCTGCTGTAGCTGGCATGCAAGGGCTAGTTTAATATCCCACGAACTGGGTACTATGAATCCGCTGTAGCTGGCATGCAAGGGCTAGTTTAGTATCCCACGTACTGGGTCTAGGTTAGGTTAGGTTGGGTTGTTTGGTTAGGTTAATATACTAGGTCTCCGAAACAAGATTCGTAGTTGCGGAAGTATTTACAGATACGCCCGAATACTAAATGGGCGGCGGCCCAACCGCCATGGCACCGGTAAGGGTTCGTGTTGTATCCCACGTAGGCCTACTAGGTACTACGGACACATTGTAGGCGTTAGGTGTGGATTAGGCTTGTATCCAATGTACTAGGTGTATGTTACTGAATATTTATGATTTAAATAAGTGCTACGTTTTCGATAAATCTGGTTATATGGCTTTGCAATTAGGGAAATCATGACCCGATTTCCGACATTTCGTTAGTCTTTTTCGATTCTCAAAATCCGATCCAAGTTTTGCCAAAAATTGGCTCGGGTTTTCCAAAATTATGCTTTTTGGGGTTTGCAATTTAGGGAAACATGAGCCAAAATTCTAAATTAGGTTACTACAATTTGTTTACTCTTAAAACTCGCAAAATCCGAGCCAAGTTTTGCCAAAACTTGGCTCGGGTTTTCCAAAATTCGGGTTTTATGGCTTTGCAATTTCAGGAAACCTGAGCCAAATTTCTAAATTAGGTTACTGTAATTTTTTTTTCTACAAACTCGCAAAATCCGAGCCATCATTGGCCAAAACTTGGCTCGGGTTTTCGAAATATTGGGTTTTAGGCCTTTGAAATACCTTAAAACCCGAGCCAAGTTTTGCTAAAATACGTTTTTATTGCCGTTTTACGCATTTAACCCCTCATTTTCCCTGTACTTCATAGCCCTCCCCACTATCGGGCGGCGTGTCGTAAGATCGTTGTATAATGGGAAAACGGTTTCTCCGAGGGTTGTAATTATTTCCAAACACTATATATTGATGAAAACTAACAGGGAAAAATAAAAAAAAATCCATGGGAAAATTAGTGACCATCTTAGTGAAATTTTCCGAATTCTGTTATTTTGTGTATTTAATCTTTCACTAAACCTTTACCAGAACAACTACAGCGAACACTCCGTGATATTTCCATTTTCATAATTGATATAATTATTGTTCCCTAGTTTTCAGAAAATACCTATTTGAATGAAATACCCATGCATTCTATTTTCTGTTATATCATATATTATTAATTAACGTAAATAACTACGAGTATTCCCCTATGACATCGTTTGCATTGAGGTGATTCATAATTACCCTCATTACCGTCATTAATCTTATACACCTCTACCATCAACTACAATATTTATATATATTTTACCATAAATCATCATATTTTATTTTTATGCGGAGGGAGACAATAGGCAAAGCTGCCTGTAACTAGTGACTCCGTCAAAGTTGAAAGAGTGGCCTAATTAAAGGTACATTAAAGTAAATATATCTGGGCACACGCAGCTAGAAGCAGTTTAAGTCACAGGAGGAGGAAAAGACAGATAGAAGGAGAGAGTTCTATTCATATGTATTGAACTTTTTATGAATATAGGGCATTACTTATTTAGTGTCACACCTAACCAATTTTAGCCTTCACTATCTTAAAATACACGTACATTATATTATAGGATTATAATATTATTTCATATGTTTACACTAAATATTTTGTCTAGGGATTTTCCTGTCATATTTACAACACTTCATGCACCCTTCCTGTTAATTAGCCATGACATATTCCACTCAACTCCTTCCTTACCGACGACGTCTTTTTAATTTTATTCTAGCTATATTTAGACAATGTTTGCATTTTAGGAAGAATCTGTCGTTGTTATAAGGGTTAAGTGAGAGTTCGAAGCCTGTTGATTGCTGGAGGCCCTTAGTAATTTCCCCTGACGACCCCACACAATTACCTGGACCTCGGCCTGTTACTCTTTCTATTAATTTCTGCAACATTCGCGGACTTTCCTCTAACTTTCACTCTGTTGAGCACCATCTCTCTTCCTACAAACCTGATCTTCTCTTCCTCACCGAAACTCAGGTGTCTGTAGCAACTTCCAGCAACCCCTTCTCTGTATCCTCCTACTTTCTCTATCCTAGTTTCAAAGCCAAAGGCGGATGTTGTGCATATGTGCACAACAAACTCACTTGCTCTCGTGTTCCCGATTTCGACTCCTCTGAATTCTCAACTTTATGGCTCAAACTTTCCTGTCATTCTCTTACTAAATATTTCTGTGCTGTCTATCTTTCCCCTAACTCTACGAACTTTCCGAAATTCTTTGACTATCTAAACTCTACAGTGGAACACATTCTATCCATTTCTCCTTTCTCAGAAATCTCCATCTTAGGAGATTTCAACGTTCACCACCGCCATTGGCTCTCCTCTCACACTACTGATCCACCTGGTGAACAAGCCTACGTCTTTTCTATCCTAAATGACCTAGAGCAGTTAGTTCAGCAACCCCCCCGTATCCCGGATCGCATCGGAGATCGGCCCAACATTCTTGACTTGTTTCTAACTTCTAACCCTTCTTCTTATACTGTCGATCTTTTCTCTCCTCTGGGCTCCTCCGACCATAAACTTATCTCTGTCACCTGTCCTATCTCTCCAGTACAGCCACCCGATCGTCCTAGCCGTCGGCGCTTGTGGCACTTTGGCGCTGCCGACTGGGAGGCTCTTCGGCAGTACTTCTTTGATTTCCCATGGAATGATTTCTGCTTCCATGGCCGGGGACCCTCGGAGAGTGCTGAACGCATTACCGAGGTAATCCTATCGGGCATGGAAGCATACATTCCATTCTCTTTCTCTCAGACTAATGCTAAAAAATCTTGGTTTACTCACGCCTGTTCTACTACTGTCCGCAATAAGGAGGAAGCATTCAAACGGTACCGACGCCTTAAAACTCAAGACTCTCATTCTTCATATGTTTCTGCCCGGAATCAAGCCAAATCTGTTCTTCGACTTGCCAAACACTCTTTCATCAATAATAAATGCACTGAACTATCCAACTCTAGCTCTTCCCAAGCTTTCTGGCATCTAGCCAAAAACCTCTCCAACAATTTCTCTTCCTCGTCTTTCCCTCCCCTTTCCCACTCTGATGGCACAACCATCACTTCTTCCTCTGACAAAGCTAAACTCTTCGCTCAAACTTTTGCTAGAAACTCCACCTTGGATGATTCCGGTGCTATTCCTCCCTCTCCGTCCTCCTCTCTCTTACTTATGCCTAATATCCTAATCTCTTCTAAAGATGTACTTTCTACCCTCTCTGGGCTTAACACTAATAAGGCGTACGGTCCGGACGGTGTTCCTCCTGTTGTTCTCAAAAACTGTGCTTCCGTGCTGACTCCCTGCCTAGGCAAACTCTTTCGTCTCTGTCTATCCTCTAACGTCTTCCCTTCATGCTGGAAGTTTGCTCACATTCAACCTGTCCCAAAGAAGGGTGACCGCTCTCAACCCTCCAACTATCGTCCAATTAAGCATTTCTCTTCTCATAATCTGCTCTCAGATCGCCAGTATGGCTTCCTTAAGGGTCGCTCTACTGGTGATCTTCTTTCATATCTTACTAACTCTTGGTCATCCTCCTTTCGGGACTTCGGTGAGACTTTTTCTATTGCACTAGACATATCGAAAGCCTTCGATAGAGTCTGGCATAAATCTTTAATTTCTAAACTACCCTCCTTCGGTTTCTATCCCTCCATCTGTGTCTTTGTCTCTAATTTCCTTTCCAGCCGTTCCATAGCCGCGGTTGTGGACGGCCATTGTTCATTTCCTCACCCTATAAACTCCGGTGTTCCTCAGGGCTCTGTCCTATCTCCTATTCTCTTTCTAATTTTTATAAATGATCTCCTTAACTGTACCTTAATTCCCATCCATTCATACGCAGACGACTCAACCTTACACTACTCCATTAGTTTTTCAGATCGCCCCAGCCAGCAATCCCTCAACGACAAACGTAATGAAGCCATACAACTCTTAAATTCTGATCTAAATACTATTTCCAATTGGGGCAGAGAATACCTTGTTAACTTTAATGCTTCCAAAACCCAATTTCTCCATCTATCTACCCGTCAGGATCTCCCAGCGGACTATCCCTTATTCTTCAACAATACAAAAATCAACCCTTCATCTTCTCTCAATATTCTTGGTGTCTCTTTTTCTTCTGCTCTCATTTGGAAGGACCATATTACCAGTCTTGCTAAGGCAGCCTCCCAGAAGCTGGGTGTGCTCAACCGACTTAGGGGGTTCTTTTCCCCTGCACAGCTTCTTGCTCTGTACAGGGGCATAGTGCGCCCTTGTATTGAGTATTGTTCACATGTGTGGGGAAGTTCCTCTCACACCGCTCTCCTAGACAAAGTTGAAAGGAAGGCCTTTTGTATCATTAACTCCCGTCCACTCACCAACTCTCTGCAATCTCTCTCTCTCTCCGCCGCAATGTTTCATCTCTCTCGCTATTCTATCGCTACTATAATAATCAGTGTTCCTCAGAGCTATCCCAGTGCATACCACCTCCTTTACGTAGGGCACGTGGTACCCGTCTTGCAACTCAATCCCACCCCTACTCTGTGCAACTCTCCAACCCAAGAGTGAAACGTTACTCTCAAACTTTCTTCTACTCAACAGCTGAGCTCTGGAACTCTCTCCCAGAATCAGTCTTTTCCTCTTCCTATGACTTAAATTGCTTCAAACTCCGTGTGTCCAGGCATTTTGGCTCGAACGTCCCTTGATTTTGGCCCTGTCACTCTTTCAACTATGGGGGAGGTACTCTCTATAGGCAGTTATGCCTTTTGCCTCCCTCAATCACATAGAAAAAAAAAAAAAAAAAAATGAATAAAATGGTCTAATAATAGCCAGAATAAAGTTAACGGACGGCACCAGTACAGAAGGGGTTAATCAGCTACCACAACCATAACAGCCAGTCACTTCCTCATCCTCATATAGCCTCAGTAGTTGGGTGCCAAGGAAGAGGACACTCCTGATCAACACCATGCTTGGGCAACACGTCCTGCTGCCCAGAACTGTCATTAAGGGGGGTGACCTTTTTTTTTCTTTTCTGTTCTCTCTTTCTCTGGCTTGTATCCATTCGGCCCCATTCAGCCTACTGTTTTAAGACGTTTATCCCCATCTAGGTGTCGATTTCTTCCTGGCGAACGATAGCGAGCCAGCATTATATGAAGAAATCCGGCTTCGCCGGAGACATTTTTCCATCGAAAAATTTACAAATTTAGCCTGCTGTCAAACAATAATAAAAAATATGCTGGCTCGCTACCGCTCACCAGTAAAAATTGTACACCTGGATGGGGATAAACTTCTTAAAACGGTAGGCTAAATGGATACAAGCCAGAGAAAGATAGAAAAGGACAGAACTGAAACAGGTCACCCCCCTTAAGGAAACTTTGTTATTTGTTGGTCTATCTATTTGTTACAATCTTATATTTTTTAGTTTCCTCGCTAGGGCTCCATCAAGCTTAAATACCACCCCCAAGAACCCGCCTTCAAGATAAATTTGTACATTTTTCGGTAGACAAATGTTTTGCGGTTCCTCTTAAAATTAGAGGCTCGCTATCGCTCGTCAGGAAAAATTCAACACCTAAATAGCACGAAGTACAGTCGTGGTCACGGATACTTGAACACCTCTTAGTGATAAAAGCAAACCTGAGATTAATATCTGGTTCATTCCTGGAGCTTTATCTTTGTGGATCATGCAGCTTATCAACATACTTCACCATTGTGTCATTACTTCGTGTCCATAATTGTCCAGAAATTCCTGACCACGCTAGTACAAGATGACCCTTTTGGTGCTCATTGATATTTTAGTATGTTATATTGACTAATATTAAATGATGTTAGACGGTTCTGAAACTCAAACGGGGTAGAAACTCAATTAGCTCTCATTTCCTCCACGTCATTCATAAACTGATAGAGATGGTCTACTGATAGACAACTGATAAAAAGATGTTCTGTAATACTGAACCGATTAAGTTTTATGAAATATTTTGATAGTAACTGAAACGATACGAACACAAAGGTCATCAGCAAAGAATGTTTTTTTCCGTAACGTGAGCGAACTCGAACAAAAATGTCCCATATACTTTCCTGACTCCAGAGGACGGCTGGTATAGATAATAGAATTTCCCACCATAATGTGTCGGCTGGTCTTTTTAATACCACCATACGTTAAGTAATTGCGTTGAGGGGAGGTTTTTATATTTGATATGTTTATTTCTATATCATTATATAATTTCTTCTAGTTTGCTCCCTAAACCTCTATCAAGCTAAAACAAAAAATAATAATAATACACACACACACACACACCCAAGACTCCCTTTCAAGATAAATAGTAAACAAATTCGGTAGAAAAATTTCCAGGCAAAAGGCCGATTCCTACTAAATTACAGGCTCGCTATCGCTAGCCAGGAAAAAAAAAACCCTAGATGGCACGAACGGTCTTAATATTGACAAAGAAATTGGGCGAAAGTTCTTAAGATCGCCAAACTAGTGGGGTGAACGTCTTAAAATCTCATAACTAATGGGCCTAAGCATGAAGGAGAAAGGGGTCCAGAAAAAAACAAAATCCTCCCCTTTAATGCCTCTTTCCTATTATTCCCACCTTCGTTAAATACAGGGCTCACTATATTTTGTTTTTGTTCTTGCGTGTATGTTATTTTTTCTGTGTTGTTACTTATTCAGGGATGGATGTAGATTCCGGGCGTACGGTCGTCATTGTTTACATAGGGCGATCGCCGCAGTTACCTTCGCGTCTATTTTGACGGCCATTTTTTCGGTTATTTGCCCCCTGCTGGCAATATATATGATTATAAAAATATGTCATGGGGTGGTGAGGGGGGGCAAGGCCCCCCCTTCAACATATTATTATATCCAATGGCATTCAAAATAGACGGGAACATGATTGCAAGCGTCCGAGCCCCCCCCCTGCCGCCGCCGCCGCTGCCATCATCATATTTACATTTGTAGATCGCTGTGGTTAAGTTTGCGTCTATTTTGACAGCAATGTTTTCGCTTATTGCCCCCTGCTGGCAATTTACTGTATATGATGATGACAATATGTCATGGAGGGGGGGGGGGGGGGGGCCAAAGTGTATCCAAAGGCAGTCAAAATAGACTGGAACATGATGGCAAGCGTCCCGACGCCGCTTCACGTAGTGTAAACAAGGCTGGCGGTACGCCCGAATACTACATTCTACCCCTTATTCATCACTGTGAGTAATATAGCATTTAATGTAATAGTTTTTTCTAAGAATTATGTTCATTTATTTAGCTTGTAACTTATACTGATGATATAATGGTCTTAACTCATTAATATGGAGTATTTTGTTAGTTTTGATTGCTAACACTACATGATTTTATACATTTAATATTTTGACTACCACAAATACCGTCTAACCTAAATAAAATCTTCTAATAATAGCCTGAATAATATTTAAGCATGCGTCATGATATACGGGAAGGGTTATTTACTACTTAATGCCTATGATAGCATTTTTATTGTATTAGATATAGACTGGACAGGGATAAGTCTCTCAGCCAAGGAATTGGTCAATATTTACGAGCTGCACCACAGCTGGGATCTCATTTCTAATGGTAGTTTTGGGTTCCTATCACTTTATGCTTCATTGCTATATAATTTTTATCCACCGGATTTTTTCTTTCTTGGCTTTATTTATTTTATTTTATTTTGTTGCATTAACCTAACCAAAAAACCTAACTTAACCTAATCTAAATGTATTTGGGGGCTATTAGGTTAGGTTAGGGTTAGGGTATTTTTCGGGTGGATAAAAATTATATTGCAATGAAGCATAAAATGATAGGAACCCAAAACTACCATTAGAAATGAGATCCCAGCTGTGGTGCAGCTCATTAATATTGACCAAGGAATTTTAATATGTGTTTTTTGTTGCCGCATTCAGTTTAATTTCATCGCATTAAATTGTATATCTTATTTTCTCCACTGTCCCTAATACCGCCATATGTCCTACTAAACTTCGCTCCACTCACTTATTTACATCGTATTTCTCAATTGTCCACTCCCACGATGCACTTCTGGTTAGTGTTCAACTATTTTGTCATCATTAACTAATTTCTTTGGTGTTATTTCTCTTACTTTTGTCACCACGCATTTTTTCCTTAGTATATTTAGTTATAATGTATTACTTGATTTTGATGTATTATTTCTAAGCTAGTTTACTCACTATATACTTTATACTTTATACACAGCTTAATGTTTACCTTAGATACCAAATATAATTTTATTTTTTTCACTTTTATGACACCTTTCTTTATATTATTCTTACTAACATTATAATATATTACTCCACATTATAAGGTTGTAGATAAATAAAATGGTATATGAAAAATAGCCATATTCTAATGATGCATGGGTCAACTTTCTTGCTTCGGTATAATCCTGTGTAGCGGGGAGACCTGTACTTATATCTCAATCATTTGGTAATGTTGCAATATTTTACATTTTACATTCATAAATAGTCCATCAATATACTAGATTAGGTTATGTTAGGTTTTGGTTAGGTTAGGCTAAAGATATTGTTCATTATTTCTTAGTAAATAGGCATCTGAAAAAAACAGTTTTCCCGCTACACAGGATCTTACCCATGCTTCTCCTATGGTTTGCCCACTTGGATAATATTTAAATTGTCCAATAGTAAGTCCCAACAATATATTTGTCAAGTATTGCTGCCGTAATTTTAAATGATGGAAATAAGTTAGCCAGTCTCTAATATACGGTCGTCCTTAATTGTTGATCTTCTATCTCCTTCTTAGCTACAAAAATAATGTCTCGGTAGTTTGTTTCTCTCTCGTTATGATAGTGGATTAGATTTAACTTTTATCATGTTTAAATATTCCAGTATTTATTTTTAGCATCTTTGGCCAACACTTCAGCTGCTCATCTATATACAATATAAATATATATATAAATATATATATATATATATATATATATATATATATATATATATATATATATTTATGTCTAACTATTTACATAACTTGTTATATATTCGACCAAAGTAACTTTGTAATATCATCATAATTTCATCTCCCAATGAGCTACTTAATAATGTGTATAATCATATTTTACTTTTTTCTCATTTTTTATGGGGGCCACCTAAAATTTGAGCGTGAAGGTTGAAATGAGCGAGGGTATTTACGGGGTCTAGTGACAGTAAGTGGGCGGCGGGCGGCTGGTTTATGTACAAGGGCGGAGGGAGAGGTGGGTGGGGGGAAAATTACTGGGGGAGTGGGGTGATAGGGGTGGTGGGGCTTTCCATCATGAGTGGGTGGGGGAAGGCATGATGGGCGGAATTATGTAATGCCGCCCGTGAGTGAAGGCGGAGAGGGAGAGGCAATGTGTGGGAGGTAAGGAGAGAGAGAGTGTGTGTCTGTATTTAGGCAATATAGAAAGGCCATACTGTATTGTTGTCTTCAAAGGAATGTGTTCTTAGAGTACACAAATGTGGTAGTTTTGGTGGTAACAACCCTGAGTGGAGGAGACCTCGGGGATGATCACTTTACCCATGGCTGGCTGAAGAAATTCGAGAGATCATATCGTGAACTACTTGGGATGTCCCAGTCTAGAACTTCATGAAGAGACACAACTCAGAATAGAGTCAGAGGGTGAGTGCATTTACGTGCCATGATGGCATATCGACTCATATGTTTATATATATATATATATATATATATATATATAGTCATTGATAGTGTTGAAATTATATATCGGAGTATATTTATGGCCTGGGCTACCCATGATTAATGGTGTCATGTATACTGTAGGTGTAACGGTGTGGGTTGTAGATTGAAGCTGCATCCCCTTACTTGATCACCATGTGTTGTTAAAATGGTTTAAATATGGAATCATTAATCTGCATTATGACTTAATTAGTCAAGGAATTGTCTACAGAATATATCTTCGCTATGCATAATTATATATAATATGCGTCTAGAACTCTACGGTCTGACGAATTGGCACTTGAATTTATCAAGTTTAGATGAAGATGGTGGGGGCTGCGTCCCCTGACCCAGACACCAAGAGTGATTCATAATGCATGTATGATATTCTTTGATGATAGTGTTATAAGTCTGCAAGATTTCAGCTATCTAGCTTAAAACCAGATTTCATGTATGCAACTTAAAATAATTAAGTAAATACAAAATATTATACAATAAAACAAAATGCAAAACATGTGTGTGCGTGAGTGCGCGCGTGCTCACTAGCGTGTGTTAGCTTAGCAGTGGTATGCGTGTGTGCACTCTCGTTCATGGTGTTTGCATGTTGGGTGTAATCTGTGTGTGTGTGCCCATGATGAGTGGATGTCATGCATGTATGTGTGTGCTATCTGAAAGAATTCGCAAGTGATATATTTGTTTGTGCATTGGTTTTTCTTTGCATATGTATGTATTTTTATCATGCACATGTAACACTGCTTATTAGTGTGTGCCTGTGTCTGAACATGTGCATTTTTGTGTTCACTAGTGTGTGTGTGTAGATGTGCTTAAATATACGTTTGCGTGAACGATTTTCCATGTTACTTAGAAGGCAACAAATGGAACACCTATCCAAAATATGTTCATACCCTGGTATGTAAAACAAATGTGTACATATTCATGAAAGTACAGTCTCAATCCCTAAAAGTAAGCCCCCCTTGATGCTAACAATAACATTAGCTAGGGTCTTTCTGAACGACGGGTAAACTTGGGAACACACAAACGAACACACTCCCCTCAAATGAAGCAGAAGTTCGAACAGCCATATGAACCTTTTGTGGTTGACTGCAACCACAGTGTTTCTTATTTTCGCAGGATGTAAATTACTTCAAGTTGTATAACTGGACACGGAAATCTGCACTAGGCCTACTGACCCAAACGAGGTATATTGATAATGGTTGAGTATGGTTATTTATGTCTGTGAATCAATAGATAACACAATTACTTATATTCACTGCATTAAAGCAACTTTAGTGGTCAAACATTATTGATGACATTTAGAACAACTGGCAACCGTTTTTTAACTTCATACTCTATTCCTCTCTATTGATGGTAATATAATTTTATACAGACGATATTTCTGTGTGCCCTACTAAACTACTCTCTCCCTAGCCCCCCTTTTCCTTAATTTGAAAATATTGTTAGCTTCTATTGCCCTCTGACACTAGGTAGAGACTACCATGAGTCTTTAGGAAGACCTTACCTTCCTAGACCGGTAAAATGCACATCTCACTCTGTTCAGGCATACCACCATATCTCTGGGTAAAATGTATGATCGTAAATTTTCAGCTCTAGGAATAGTAAAATTGTTTCTGACAAACTGTCACTATACATTAAGAGCTTATTGTATATATGAACTAACTTTGAAATCATTAACATAATAATAATAAAACTCGACAACAAAAAATAGGTTGGTAGAAGTCGAGAACCAAGCCAATTCAGATAGGTAGCCAAGAGAGAGAGAGAGAGAGAGAGAGATAATGGAATGATTGTTGAATAATGGAAACAATATTGCATATGTTGATATATTATTTCACCAAATATTATTGTTGCATTCAATCTTGTTGTTATATCTAGCTCAGATTTAGATCCTCATGATTCAATAATCTACTATTTTTGCGATATTATTGACTTTTGAATACATAGTTCGTGGCAGAATGAAGTAGCTCCCATGAGGACACAAATTAAACTCTGATGTTATCCAATTACATTATTTACTAATTAAAAACTTCTTAGTTATGTTCAAGGGCATTATATTCACCCCGTAATTACAGCATGTTGAAATGCTAGATGAAAGTAATGTAATGACTAATGTGACGTAATCGGCTTCATGATAACTTTGAAATAAGTATATATGTAAAGAAATCCCATTCTCGACTAACTTAACTCTTTGAAGATTTACGATGCATTTTGACCGTTTGTTCTTGTTATCACAACTCAATGTTATGCACCTTGTGGAAGATCTGTTGGTATTAAAAGGAAAAGACTCGTTAAATCCTTTGACTTTCATGCTACTCAATCAAACTATAAGCGGAATAAACTGTCAAAAATGCGTCATGATCCACTGGGGATAACTTCTAAGGTATACAGCTTAACGTGTATTAATATTCCATCAACTTCCTTCAATCATTATGTTGTTTAATATGAGCTTCCGTTCATGAGCATATACTGTACTCTGTGCAACTCTCCAACTCAAGAGCTAACCTATATTTCCAGTCTTTTTTTTCTATTCAATAGGTGAGCTCTGGAACTCTCTCCCTGAACCCATCTGTCCTTCATCCTATGACTTAAATGCCTTCATACTCTGTGTATCCAGGCATTTAGGCTCGACCGTTCCTTGATATTGGCTCTAACGCCCTTTTAACTCTGGGGAGGCACTCGCAACAGGCAGTTCTGCCTTTTGTCTCCCTCATACACATATACAAATTAAATATCTATATAATATTTTCGATTGTCTGTGTGTGTGTCTGTTCTTCATAGGCGGCCGCAGTTTTGGACCTGGGGAGCTGAAACTTTGCATGTGGGTGTCAATTGACCTGGGTCAGGTCATAGAGGGGACAAGGCTACGATCGGAGGACGTTTCGAGGCCGATATTGAAAACACATTGAAACAAATTGAAAAAAATTGCCGTTTGGGGCAGAAGGAGGCCTCCGATCGAAAAGGTGTATGGAACGAAAGTAGTTCGCAGCCCCCCAAAATGGGGGTACGGATGAGGTCAGATCCAAAATCGGAGGTCATTTACCGGCCGAAATCGAGGTCGCCGTTTAATGAGGCACAGGGAGGTCGAGGCCGGTGATTATGGTAGTAGTAGTATTGTAATGATTGTGGTAGTAGTGATTGATGATGGTGATTATGGTAGTAGTAGTGGTGGTAGTAGTGATGGTGATTATGGTAGAATTTAAACCCGGGCAACGCCTGGTACCCCTGCTAGTACTGTATATAAGTCCCTACATAATTATGTAAGATTGGATAAGTGTTAATGGTATTTTTGCAACACTGCTGTGTTAGAGAAAGTGAGAGGGAAGGAGCAAACACTCGATAAGGTGATCTGATAACTTGCAGAAATAATTAATCATGAATGGAGTAAGACAAAACTGTGCTGAGTGCGCATACATTTATGCAATATAGGACATTTCGTTTTACCTACGGTAGTCCGGTATTGCGCAGATTTTGTATTGTCGCAAATAGACATGTGTTGCATGATTAATTATGTTTATTCAGAATTTACTGCCATATTAATAAATCTCACAGAAAGGCTTTCCTAATCCCTCACGGACGAAATTTGCACAAACAAATAGTAATTCTTCTGACTATGAATGGACTAATCCCTTTATTACACATTAAAACTGTTTATATATCTTTAATTATATATTTAGGAAAACACTTTATCAACGTTTTAAAATACGAAATATAATTACCCGGAGTATAATAATCAAGCTATTTATTTCTGAAGGACTCGACTCGATCTTGTGACTTCAGGTTGCGATATAGCCTACTGTAGCTTGGATTGAGTATAGTTGGTCAATCTTCATACCTATCCATTGCATTATGACCTTCGTTAAAAAATAGTGTGTTGTTACTATAAATAGTATTGCTGAAACAGTTTATTCTATTTTGAACTTGTAGGTTTCGGACACTTTGAGGATTTGTTTGTTATTGATTTCAAATTTCCTGCGTTTCAAGCTAAATATAGCCGTATGAGAAGTGTATTTGTGAATGTTGTTTATACACAAATAATTGTGCAATATTTTATTTGGCTGACCTTTAAATAACTGATAGCAATGGAAAGCAAAAACTAACGTTGACACATCAAAACCATCAAGGGTTCATTTTGCTGTTCGAGCCACCTGTGATAAATCGGAGTGGAGTGTGTTCGTTTGTGCCACGTTTACCTGTCAACCAGAAATACCCGGGATACCAATATTTCTCGAGTCGAGGGGGGCTTACTTTTAGGGATTGCGACTGTACATGAGTGTATGACTTAGTAAGCCTGTGCCTATTTGTGTTTGTGTACAATGGTTTACATTTATTTGAGAAAAAACATTTGTACCATATTGCATGTATGCACAATGCATGTGCATACCAATTCGTGGGTATATACATATACGAGAGAGAGCGAGAGCGAGAGAGAGAGAGAGAGAGAGGATCAGGCAGTTTGAGAGTTCTTCACCCAGAATAAGAAACACTCCTGTTCCTAAGGATTTTATATTGTATTGTATTATTGTATTTTTGTGTTGGTTATAGCACATCATGCTACAGAATATTTAAAATCACCAGTGATGCTTAGCAAAATATAGTATGTTAATTCTTCAATCACGCTTTAACAATGGCTTAGAGTGAATCGTATATCTAAAGTAAATATATCCGTCACAGAAGCAATGTGTGCTGCATATATGCAGCTATGTTGTATGTTACACACATATGCACACAAACATACACACAAACACACATTTAAGCCCCTTTCCCACCTACAAGAACCACGTGCCGATTTGCCAGGAACTGGAAGTCGTGATTGAATCCTGAGTGTTTGACACTGACTTCGCTGTCAAATGGAGGCACTACGGTGTATTAGGAATATCCTACGGGGCAATAAATATGAGCTTGGAACTAATGAAACCATCTACGGTATCCCAAGGATGCCAAGACGAACCACGGATTTTTCTTCCAAACATTTTATATAGACAGCCAGGTTAATTGGCCAGTACAGTTCTACCTTTTTCTAGCGGCCCCACCACATTTACGTAGCCTCTCTCTCTCTCTCGCTTTGACAAACGCACAAAACAAATAAAACATACAGACGTTCACAAAAACAAACGGAAATAGTTGAACAACAGTAGCCGCTGTACTGTTTTGTTAATGCAAACGCAATTAAATTATGGCCGGGTCTGTTGAGCAGAAGCTCTAATACAGACCTGAATTATATTAGTCATTTTTACATGCAATACATATCAGTTTTCACAAGTTATTTTAGTTACCGGTACATGTAGTTTTTGGTAGAAAGTATAATTTTACAAGTTTTCTAAATACATGTGTCGATAATTAATTTGAAATGTTGGATTCTTATTATATTGATAATGAGAACAAAATATGAAGTGAGAGGAATATGTTACTGTATGTTGACATTAGGGTTACGATGAAGTGGAGGGTATATGATTGATAATGGAGAGAGAGAAAGAGAGAGAAACTGACTGACTGACCAAACTTTCTTGGCACTTCTTGGTATTCTGTGCGATTCAATGCAATTACAAGGCCTCGTAACAGTTTTTCGAACGTTTTTCCGTTGCTGCGAAACAAACAAATGCGCGCCGGAGCAATGCAAATTAGCTTGGATGAGCTTGGATTCGGCTCGGAATGCCAGGAAGTGCCTCATGGGCTGTCCGGAAATCGGCGCACGCCGGTGATTTTTCGAACGTGTTTGAAAATTCCCTGGCGTTTGCCGAGACGAAACGGTACATCACGGTGGTCTAGGACACATCAGGAGGTATCCTGATAATATACAAATTTGGATACCGAATAGGCCACGAACCGTGTTTCGTGGCAAGTCGGTGCCTGATTCTTGTAGGTGGGAAAGGGACTTTACGGGTCTTGTTAGTCGAGTGACCTATGGTACTGCACTCTGAGAGCGAGGTCGAGGTTTTTCGGCTATCCCGATGTAGGAGGATTGTATCGTGTTCCCTCTCTAGCCAGCCTGCTCAAGTATCAGCTTGTGTTAGCCTACATGTATTCTTACAAGTGCATCTATGTATGTACTATGATAGAAACTCGGCATCATACAGTCCCCAAAGGTCGCATGTGACCTTGTAGTTAAGGTAGAATAAGCATTGTACTGTATCTAGTTTAAGAATAACTCTGTAGATTGTCAGCCTCACGGCTACAAATGAACAATAAACCGACAATTATTATTTACTAGGCACACACACATGTTAGTACACAGGACCAGGCCGTGGCCACCTTCTTCTCTCGGATGTGTCTTTATTGTCCAGTCACGAGATAAACTGGTACACTGAAACCTACCAGAGCCTCCATCCTTACCTCTGTCTCTTTCTCTCCTACACACCTGTAATTCTTATAGAGGTTTGTCAGTCAATCGCCCCATGGACCACGCAGTTGTTGCGCTACCACTGGACATCCCATCTGCCCTCCTCTGTGTCAGCTGGTCAAGGATGATGTTGCTGGAGGCGGAAGTGGGATGGGATGGGTTTTTCTGGCAGTGATTACAAGTTTAGAGACTTGAGTCTCTCCTGGTAGTCTTCATCCTTCACATAAAATTATGTTTTTTTTACTAGTAAAGGATCACGGGATACCTTCCAATGCCGAGTTTTCTATTGATTTCCAAGGTATCCTTAACTGGCCGCAGTATTCCAAGAGTGGTTACACCAAGGCCTTATACAGGATTAACATAGGTTCCCCTTCCAAAGTCCTGAATATATTATATGTCCAGGCGGTCTGCGTTCGTGTCATTTGTACTACAATTAGGATATGGGTAGTGAAGGCGGCATCATCACTGAATGTTACCCCTAATTCTAGCACATTGTTGTTGCACTTTATTCTAGAGCCATCAGGTGTAGAGTAAACTACTGAACTTCTGCTATTATGTTTGTACCATACCAAACCAGTTCGAAATTTTTAGTAAAGTCATTATATGTTTCAGTCAATGTGCATAGCCTGGAAAGGTTGGATTTATTTTGTTTTCCATATCTTCCATAAATTGTTATTTCCTTCACAACTTAACTGATATCATCAGCAAAAGAGGGAACTTTTCATCAAAGTGTACCTTTGTAAATTTTGCCTATATGTATAAAAAATAACCATGTACCCAGAAAAGAACCTTGTGGGACACTACTGTAGATACTAGAGTTATAGGATGTGACACCATGCATAAAAAATACCGGTACACTGCTCTCTCTCATTTAGGAAGTTATGGATCGATATTCCAAGGCAATCTGTTAATATTAGATTGCGAACTTCATGTAATAGGATCCCATGATCTACCTTGTTCAATGCCTTGTTAAAGTCCAAGTAGATGACATCGATGTTAAGGTCATACTCAAAGGCACCAACATTTTGTTTTCATAATGGGCAAGGAGCTGGGACTAACATGATCTGCATGTCATATTCTATTTTGGTATAGTTCATTTCATTATGCTGTTTAAGGTAGTTTGCAATGTTCTTGATTGTAATGTTCTCCAATGTTAATTATATGGAATGTGAGAACAATAGGTATGTTATTATCTGCATTGCGGCTTGACTTTTATTAATTAAATGGGGGTGTTACCTAAGTTCTATTTAGTCATTCGAAAATATTTCGAGAATCTAGTGATGATCTATATAGGATCTAAAGGGGTACACATAGCACTTCTGCACATTGCTTCAGTAATATGGCAGGAAAACAATCAGGGCCAACTGCAACATTCATATACAAACAAATTACTGCTTCGATGATACCATACCCAGTAAACGTCACATCCTTCATTGATGCGTCCATGATCTTGTTGGAAAAATTGTTGGGTTCAGTGATGACCTTATCTTTAAAAGGAGTACTGAATACAAGCTCTTTATGTTTACAAAGACCTTCACAGACGTCTGCTGAATCCTTAATCTTTTCACCTTGTTCACTTAGAGGGCCAACAGTGGACCTAATAGTGTATTGGATACTTGAATATTTGAAGAAACCTTTAGGGTTTGATCTGATTGCAGACACTGCCTCGTCTTCTCTCGTTTTTTTTTTTTTTTTTAGAAGTTTTCATTTCCACTTGACTTTTAGGATTTTCTGTTGCCACAGAGTGTGGTTGTGGTCGTTGGTAGGAAGGGCAATTTTCATAAACATTTGTCTTTGGTTTCGTATTATTATACTTTATGACGTTTTGTTGTGTGTGTGGATGAGGGTTCTTTTATTATTGAAATGTATTTTGGACATATCAATAAAAAATATTTCAGCAATATATCATATTGGTCAATAGGGACTACCTGTCATCAGTTTCTCCTAACATAAGTCACTCAGTCTCTTTCAATATTTTCCCAAACTGTATTACAAGTAAAATAATTGTATTCCTTTATATGTTTCATTGAGGGGTTCTCATTGCTTGTTTGCGTTTTAAACACTATATTTTGGTTGTGATTACAATTACGTTAACTCTGATACAGTAGTTTGATCTACGGTGTACTCGGGGATAAGCTTTTCATTATTTGTGATAGATAGATCGATAATATTTTAGCCACGTGCAGAGACTCTAACAAACACACACACACACACACACACACACACACATTAATACACAGGCCCCGGCCGTGGCCACCCTCGTCCCTCGGATGTGTCTTCATTGTCCAGTCACGGAGATAAATTGGTACTCTGAAACCTACCAGACTCTCCATCCTTACATCTCTCTCTCTCTCTCTCTCTCTCTCTCTCTCTCTCTCTCTCTCTCTCTCTCTCTCTCTCTCTCTCTCTCTCTCTCTCTCTCAAACAGGCTTCATGATTCAGACATTAAATTAGATCAGCATCTCTTAGCTGTAGGTGTATTATAGCACAAAGAATGGTGCGGTTGACTGTTCAGATAATACACTTCATATTGATATCTCTTTTCTAAATAATTTGCTCCATGCATTTTCAGTCATACAAGGGTATTCTTTTAACGAATTTTCAATACGGCATTTGCAAGAGGGAAGAGAGAGCCTGTGGATTTGCTGTATTTTTTTCCACTGTCTTAGTGTATGGGAATGAATAATTAATTAGTAATCTTTAAAGCCGGATCACCTCGATTGCACCATATGGTCTGTGTATCAATGTAACGCTCTCTCTTATATATATATATATATATATATATATATATATATATATATATATATATAGTATATATGTATATGTATATATACACACAAGTTTAAACAAGGCCCCCGTCAGCCTGCCGACCACACGACCATGTTTAATTACAAAGTCTTCATAGCTCGTTCTTGGCCAGGCTGTGTCGTCCTCCTTCCACCTGGGCATTAGAGGCGATATCCAGGCAGGAGATAAGGATGAGGCAGCCGTATAGGAGATAAACCACTACAGCTTACACTCACTCACAATCTCACACTCTCTCTCATTCTCTCTCTCTCTCTCTCTCTCTCTCTCTCTCTCTCTCTCTCCTATCTATTTATATATTTCTTTCTCTGTCAGAGTACTTTCCACATTAGTAATTGTCACTCTGTTAGTTTAAAATTTGCACTGACATGTTCTATATTTGTAGGGGTAACTAGGTAATGCAGGGATGTTTTAAGCCTCTTCTAAAATATAGGATTATTTAATTACAGCAACTAACTTGTTGTAAATATATGTTGACAATCTTCATATTTTGGACGTTTCATTTAATTAAGACAGGATATGTACACTCGCTCCAAGAAGTATCTGCACCCCTATGCTGATCATCTGGTGTGTAGAGCTTGATAGGGTTGGCACCTCTGCCTGCAACTATATCCATGTGTCAGAGACGATCGTCTCTGACACATGGATATAGTTGCAGGCAGAGGTGCCAACCCTACCGAGCTGTACACACCAGATGATCAGCATAGGGGTGCAGATACTTCTTGGAGCGAGTGTACAGACACTACCGCAGAAAGCTAATTGTGTTGTTTATTATACTATTTTAGCTCTGTATCTGTAAATAATTAACACAAGCTTAATTACTCATGTTTACTAAGGCTAATCGTTTGATTTGGAGGATTTTCCAAAAGTGTACAGTTATGCAAATCACGTCACTTAAACTTTAGACACTTGGTGAACAAGAACTTATACCACGAATTGCGACAGAGTTTTACTAGCATTAGTTATGTACGTATTTCCTTGAGATTGGTATGCGTCTTACACTACTGTCACTTGCATGGTAATCCAGCGTGCCTCTCGAGTGTTAGAAATCTCCAGAGCAATCGCTTAGCAGCCACCAGGTGCAGTGCATGGCTGCCCTCTTTACACATGGTGGAATACCTCACTTGCACAACTAACAATGAGTACTTGGTGAATGGAAAATAGTTTTTGATACTGTTATAATAATAATAATAGTAATAATAATAATAGTAATAATCAATTATAATTATAGTTTGTCATGCAAGTGATATATATAAGCCAAGGTAGTAAGTTGTAGATTGGAAGAGATGTCTGGTAAACTGCAACCACCCTCAGACATGTTACTTATAAATATATATATAAGTAAGTCACTAGTATGCACGTTGAACCAGATCACAAGTTTATTTTCTTCTTATCTTGACAACAATGTCTGCTTAGAATTTCTTAACCCATCGGATCCGGGGTGCCTCATTTGATCCCGATCGCTGTGTCCGGGGCCATTTTCGTACAGTCAAGCTTCATAATTCAGTAGCTACTGATTGAGACCGTCTAGAGCAGTCCATTTTTTTGCAAATTGTAGAACCTTTTGTTGTCTGTAGACTGCCGTTAAGATGACATCGCTACGATGTGTGGTTGCTGAGTTATGATGATTTTAGCGGCAATTTTTAGCCGCGCATTTTGCGTCTTGTGAGGCCTCCCGGATTCCTGCCAATATTTTTGTTTGCCTCATATGAGGCCTCCCGGATTCCGAGGGTTAATGGAATGTCTATAAAATAGCGATTTACCACTGGCATGATGGTAGCGAGAGGCAGGCACCAGCTGGTTTCTTTAACCCCGGACTCAGTGGGCTCCGGACGAGGCACTCTCGCGCTGCCTGCAACAACTGGTCTCGCTTCCAGGCCACATAATAGCCGGAAAAAAATGCCATTCGGGTGATGGGCACCGTCGGCAAGGTGTTAACCCGGTGCTGTACTTTTCATTCTATTCTGGCAACTATCAGACGAATTTGTACAGGTTATGAAGGACGTCTACTGATTCAAAGGCTACAGACTATCTCAAATAATCCTTTTAGCTACCATATATCCTTCCTAAGCTTCATAAAATCACCTAAATATAGCTATAATAAAATAAGAAAAGACGTTGCCGGTACAGAAGGGGTTAATATATGAATGTAGGGCTTCAAATCTATCTCTTAAACCCGTATCCCGGGTTCATATAAGTTCGGTTCTCAGCCTACAAATGGCGTAAAACCATTCAAACATTTGATTACAGACTGAATTTCCAATCCCGTGCAAACTCTGAAAAAAGAGGTTCGTTCAATATTTAGTGAACTCCTCATTTTCACCTAACGATAGCCTAACATGAGATAGATGTCATGCACCGGGATTATGATTGCGTTCTGCTAGATAAGGGAATTCTTAGAGAATGCTTACAGACTGCTTATAGAGTCAACATGCATACCTCAATACAATAGGCATCCTACTTTATCCAGTATTGTAGTTTTGAAATGTATAACAATACGTTCATAATAAGATATCTAATATAATTACTATCAGTTGTTAAATACATCTACTGCAATTATGAGTATATGTATACATATATATATATATATATATATATATATATATATATATATATATATATATATATCATGTGATAAGCATATATTAACTATGTAATAGGGAATATAACTTGCCTCTCCTTAAAAATAGGAAACACATGTCTTCCACTGAAATTACCCCACAACTATACATGTATGTGATAATTAATAGATGAGTATTTGTAAATATAGTAATCCAATATACTACTATTTTCTTTAAGTGTCATTGTCGAAGTTTTCAGTAATATTGGTAATTATGTTCTATGATTATCTTTCATAAATTATTAAAATTTTCATAGTATTTGATATATGCTCTTTCCATGTATTTTCTATTAACATTTATTTTCAACATTTTTGTTCACTGTAAAGTAAAATCATGTATAATTTTCAATTAATTTTAGCCTTCTAAATACCGGTATGTTTTCAAACTATGCTTCCAAAAAAATTATCTTCATGAGAAGTGTGTGCATTGTTTTCACATTATCTATAATATTCTAAAATATTCTACAGTAAAAATATATTTCATATGTTACTAGCCAATGCATAGATCCTGCATATTTTCAAGTAATTTTCAATTATTATTCTCTACCATTTCAATCATATTTTGTGAGTAATAGAGGTGCTCGTAGGGTGGATCAAGATGTGCGGCTGGATGGGGAAATACTGGAACAAGTGGAGTGTTTTAAATATCTAGGAGGAATGATAAGCAGGGACGCAGCTATGGAAATGAAGGTAAAACAGAGAGTATGTGAAGGAAGGAAAGTTTATTGAGCAATGGGAAGTATGTGGAAGGTGAGAAATCTCTGAATAAAAGCTAAAAGTGCAATGTATCAAGGGATAGTTGTACCAACAGTGATGTATGGATATATACATCATATGAGGAGGAGCACTGTTTTTTTTTTTTTTTTTTTTTTTTTTTTCTCTATGTGATTGAGGGAGGCAAAAGGCATAACTGCCTATAGCGAGTGCCTCCCCCATAGTTGAAAGAGTGACAGGGCCAAAATCAAGGGACGTTCGAGCCAAAATGCCTGGACACACGGAGTTTGAAGCAATTTAAGTCATAGGAAGAGGGAAAGACTGATTCTGGGAGAGAGTTCCAGAGCTCAGATGTTGAGTAGAAGAAAGTTTGAGAGTAACTTTTCACTCTTGGGTTGGAGAGTTGCACAGAGTGGGATTGAGTTGCAAGACGGGTACCACGTGCCCTACGTAAAGGAGGTGGTATGCACTGGGATAGCTCTGAGGAACACTGATTATTATAGTAGCGATAGAATAGCGAGAGAGATGCAACATTGCGGCGGAGAGAGAGAGATTGCAGAGAGTTGGTGAGTGGACGGGAGTTAATGATACGAAAGGCCTTCCTTTCAACTTTGTCTAGGAGAGCGGTGTGAGAGGAACCTCCCCACACATGTGAAGAATACTCAATACAAGGGCGCACTATGCCCCTGTACAGAGCAAGAAGCTGTGCAGGGGAAAAGAACCCCCTAAGGCGGTTGAGCACACCCAGCTTCTGGGAGGCTGCCTTAGCAAGACTGGTAATATGGTCCTTCCAAATGAGAGCAGAAGAAAAAGAGACACCAAGAATATTGAGAGAAGATGAAGGGTTGATTTTTGTATTGTTGAAGAATAAGGGATAGTCCGCTGGGAGATCCTGACGGGTAGATAGATGGAGAAATTGGGTTTTGGAAGCATTAAAGTTAACAAGGTTTTCTCTGCCCCAATTGGAAATAGTATTTAGATCAGAATTTAAGAGTTCTATGGCTTCATTACGTTTGTCGTTGAGGGATTGCTGGCTGGGGCGTTCTGAAAAACTAATGGAGTAGTGTAAGGTTGAGTCGTCTGCGTATGAATGGATGGGAATTAAGGTACAGTTAAGGAGATCATTTATAAAAATTAGAAAGAGAATAGGAGATAGGACAGAGCCCTGAGGAACACCGGAGTTTATAGGGTGAGGAAGTGAACAATGGCCGTCCACAACCGCAGCTATGGAACGGCCGGAAAGGAAATTAGAGACAAAGGCACAGATGGAGGGATAGAAACCGAAGGAGGGTAGTTTAGAAATTAATGATTTATGCCAGACTCTATCGAAGGCTTTCGATATGTCTAGTGCAATAGAAAAAGTCTCCCCGAAGTCCCGAAAGGATTGATTATAAAGTGCTCCTCCTCATATGGTGTGTATATTCATACTGTCAACTTTTCAACAGTGATGTATGGGTCTATGACATGGGCACTGAAGGCAAAGGAGAGAGGAAAGCTGGATGTGGAGATGAGCTGCTTGAGGAGTATGTGTGGAGTGACTCATAAAGACAGATTGAGGAATTAAGAGATCGGTAGGAGATTGGGGCAGCAGGAACCTTTATCGGCCAGAGTGGACACAATGGTGCTATGCTGGTATGGACATGTTGAGCGAATGGAAGATGAAAGTCTTTCAAAGAGAATATGTGAGTCAGATACAAGGGGAAATAGAGGAAGACCTCCATTGAGATGGAGAGTTTGTGTAGTACAAGTGTTGGAAGATAGAGGAATTACTATAGATCAGGCAAGAGAAGTGGTAATTAATTGGAATGCATGGAAAATGCTAGTGACTAGATGAGTGAAAACGCAGTCGCAGTCGTTTAGGAGAGGGGGTCGGGCGCCAGTTGGACTAGATAATAGTCCATCAAGCACCTGGCCCAGGGAGCCAGTATATATGAAGGGTCATACCTTGATGTGTGGCGGGTGGGCACTGTGGTGTGTTCCGCTGTGTGTCTGCCTGCTGAGACCGGAACTTCTCCGGGAGGTCGGGGGGCAGGGAGAGTGCTGGAGTGCCCTTGGTGATCTTTGGACTCTGGGTCTGCTCCTGGGCGATCTAGATGCGTGTGAATTTGTATTTTGTTTTTTTGTGTTGTGTTGTCTTGTCCCTGTTTGGGCACTGTCTCGAGTCGGCCACCCACAGCTATATACATGCATAATTATACAGTACAATTCCTAATTTACTTTCTTCATATATGCAAAATATTCTGTTATCTACAAAAGTGCCTTACATCGACTACTACATTATTTTATGATGTGATATATGTGGTACAAGATAATTAGGTGCTTTCAATTTCCTTTCATTCCTCAAAACTACTTATACTGCCCACACTGTACTTTATAGTTTCATACATACTTTACAAGATTAAAACTGCATGATAAACAAACCTATACTAATAGCCCCAACAGATGGATATACAAATTATGGGTAAACCACATGAGTGAATGAGAATATGCCCATAGAAGCAAACCCTTCTCTATATGTTCCTACTATCTATATCCTCAAATCAAAGCCAAAGGTGGATGTACGTATGCAACAATCTTACTTGCTCTTGTGTTCCCAACTTTGACTCTTCTGAATTCTCAACTATCTGGCTTAAGCTATTTTGTCACTCTCTCACTAAATATATCTGTGCTGTCTATCTCTCCCATAATTCTACTTACTATCCAAAATGCTTTGATTATCTTACTTCTAAAGTGGAATACATTCTATCCATCTCTCCCTTCTCTGAAATCTCCATCTTATTCTATTCTTGACTCAAAAATTCTTAAGCATTTATCTTCCCATAATCTACTTTCAGATCGCTAGTATGGTTGTCTTAACCCATGAACTGCTAGAATATGTGCAAAATTAAAGGCCAAGTTGAGGGAGGGAAGGGGGGGGGGGGGTATAAAGAGGGGAAGGAGTGGAAGATGTGGTATGGAAATATATTGAGATAGGGAGGGGGGGTGGGGTATAAAGGGGCAAGGAGTGGAAGATGTGGTATGGAAAGATGTCACTACTTTCTATGTGTCACCCAAATTTCAGACATTTCCTGGCACTGGCATGGTTTTTGAAGGGTTATTTTTACACATGTTTAAATACCATGGCTTCCGATAGGACCTTCATAGTCCATGGGTTAAGGGACGCTATAATGGTGATCTTCTTCCTTATCTTATTAACTCTTGGCCATCCTCCTTTCGGGACTTCGGCGAGTCCTTTTCTATTGCGCTAGAGCGGCTAGACATATCGAAGGCTTTCAATAGAGTTTAGCACAAATCTCTAATTTCCAAACTACCCTCCTTCAGATTCTATCCCTCCATCTTTGGCATTCCCTAATTTCCTTTCTGACTGCTTCATAGCTACAATTGTGGACGGCCATCGCTCACTTCCTTAGCCTATCAACTCCGGTGTTGGGTTCTGTCTTGTCTCTAATTATCTTTCTAACTGTACCTCTAGTCCTATCCACTTACATGCTGATGACTCTACCTAACTCCCTCCCCTTGTTATTGATTGCCCTTTGCAGTAATCTTACGCTCATTTCAGGGTAGGCTACTTGTCTTGCTCCCTCGCACATGTATCTTCTTTGTAGAGTGTAGGGTATATATCTAGGGATGAGGGACGGTCGTAGAGCCTTGCCATTGCCTCCACGATAATATAGGTGGGTGAGTGAGAGTGTGAGGTGTAAATGTACTAGTATGTTTGATATCGAAAGCTGCCATGTAAGCCTATTCCTGAACAAATGTGTAGCCGCCTGGGCCTACGTCCGTGGTTTTGGTATGAGTTTGAAATCTCGGATACGAGAAAGCAGGTCGCAACCAACCAGAAGAACATTCTGGAAGGAAACTTGCAGGCCCCAGGTTAAGAAGCCGGCCAAGTCTTGCAGATCCAACTAGGTTCACATGCGCAACATCACTCTCGCACAAGTATTAAATATTCATCCCTGAAGTTGACATACTCAACCCCTTCCTGTGAGCAAATAGTGTTCAGCCGATCATTTAGGCTAAAGGACCTCTCATAGAATGCCATCACATGTAGGACATAAAGGGTGTTTTTTGTTGCTCCGGCAAAAAGGGCGTAATACTTATGATTGGAACCGTTTGTGTTTTCAATTATGTATTGGAAATCATAACATTAATAGAAGGGGTTAACATATACAGTATACACAATATCTAATGATAATGCCGGAGAAGTTGAGAGAGAGGTATCCTGACCAGGATTCGAACTCACTCACTCCAGGTAGATTTGGGAGAGTTGGGCACCGTAACCACTTGGCCGCTCATGGCCGAGTGGTTACGGTGCCCAACTCTCTCAAATCTACCTGGAGTAAGTAGGCATACATACACAATCCTATACTCATCCATATCTCCAAGGAGGATCTGTATCCATTAGATTTCTACGTATTTATATTTTGCTTTTATGCTTGTGATTAATTTTAAACTCTATATTACTACTTATTTTGACAATCTTTCTTTGAACATCTGGATACACAATACAACACCAAATATACTAAAATGGCCTTGCGTGCAGACTTTGCCTGTTCTTAATCTTGAAATGTCATTAACCTCTTCTGTACCGACGTCTTTTTATTCTATTCTACCTACTTTTCGACAACTTTGTGCAGCTGAGGAAGGATATGTGGTAGCTAAAAGGATTAACCGAAATAACATGTAACCTTTTAATTGGTAGACGTCCTTCCTAGGCTGATAAAAATCTTCTAATATTTGGCAGAATATAATACAAAGGATGCCACCGGTACGGATTTGGGTTATTGAATTTGCATTGGAATTGTTTTACATGGCCTAAATTAACACAATATTGATTCACATTTTCAGTATATATATTGTGACGCTCTCCTTTCTAGTATTAAACGATTATATTAAAATAGGGTCTTAGATAGGGTCTGTGGGAGTAGAAGGGATAGATTCTTTCTCTTTCTTAGTTAGAGGTCCTTCGTAACCTGTAAAAATCGTCTAGTGTTGGCAAAAATAAATTTACAAATATCTGCATGCCAGAATGGATAAAGTTAAAAATACTGTGCGGTATATGATCCAAAGTATAAGCTTAATCTGTATATAATATCTCGGCCGGATCTCGGAACGAAACTGGTTAGTCCAATTTGATCTCTCAATCTTGACATTTATCGTAACAAAATAAACTGAGACAAATATCAGAACTGGTATGTATTACTAGACAGAAATTTGTATCAGTATTATATATTCTTTCTTTAAAGACTCACAATGGGAGGTGCACACATAAGGGCAATTGCACACACGCGCATGCACATACCCACACACACAAACACACACATTCCACCCGAAATCTCAAGTCTATTTCTCCCTTTCTCTTTCCCCCTGGAGCACAAAACCTTTCTCCAATTTCACGCTATTGATCTCGGCTACTGAATCTTGCAAGCGGCCTGACATTTTCTTGAAGCGGTATACACAACCTTCAGCAATCCTCGACAACATTCCTTTCTCTCTCTCTCTCTCTCTCTCTCTCTCTCTCTCTCTCTCTCTCTCTCTTTTAGAGAGCCTTCTACTTTACTGTCCTATTCTTCCATTATAAACTGTCCATGTCTAGTAGTATTAAGGCTGGACCCCCTAGTTGGGACCGCAAGGTCTATGTGGCCTGAGTATCTGTGTAACTCTCATTCTCTCTCTCTCTCTCTCTCTCTCTCTCTCTATATATATATATATATATATATATATATATATATATATATATATTGAATGATTGAAACAAATTATCAATGGTGCTTCTTCAGAGTAGACATACAGTACTATGCTCACAGGTCTGCAATTGACCCATTGTTGTTTATCATATATGTCAATGACATTGATGTTGGTGATTTAAGAGTGGTCTAAGTTTTCAGATTATATCTAAGTTAACGCACAGGGATGCAATTTGCGGCCTTTCTGGGATAATTAAAAGCCTTTGTGGCCATCAGAGTTTTTTTTTAGAAATCTTTAGTTTAGTTACTTCAACCTCTGCAGTTGTTTGAGCAAGCTGTGGGGAGAATTTTTTTGGGGAGAGGCAATTATGAGATTAAGATAATTCTATTTTTTGTGTTTTCATTATGTAACTTTGATTCCCAAAAACGCTCTAACCCATGTCTATTTCTCACTTGATTTTGATATTTTGATCTGAGTTTACCTTGACAACATTACCTAGATATAAATATTCTATTCCTCAATATCTTCTAGAACCTCTTTTTCTATTTTAATTTGTAATGGTTAGGCAAACTTAATAGACCTAACTTTTGTTTGCTTTCTGTTTATTATCAGTCATACATCAGCACAATCACTGAGGGCGACATATGAATACGTCCTATATATAACATGACCATACTGCGTGCGCGACGTACCCATATGTTTTGGTATTACCGGCTGAGATGGTGGCACCAACCCACTCTGCTATTTGCCAGATGCTTCCATAAGCTTCTAAACTTGCCACCCATACTTGTATCAGTCTGCTACATGCATTGGTTATGATAGGGTCTGTGTTCAAACAAGAAACAATTTAGCTGAAATACAACAAAAAACAGTGCATTGTTGTTTGTAATGGAAGATTAATGTTAAGAACGGGGTGTTCCTAAATTACTTTAACATTTATTTGTGACCCTCATAAACTTGTTACAAATGTGAGGTTCATGTCATGTTATAGGCCATAAATCATATTGTCATTTTAACACAAAACTTTATAAAATATAAGTTTATTTCATTGAGTTATAGATAGCATAAAATATGAAAGAGGAAGCGAGAGAAGTTAATAATATGCTTGGTGAGCGGACGCGAGTGGAGCCCAGGACAAGGAAAACTCTTGCTCAATTCTTACAAGGCAATGAGGGTCATAATAAATTAATGAAGATTTTTATGGGGAGGATTCAACCTAATCTTATCATTGGAACTCGCTTAAATTTGGTCAGGGCTACGGACGTATATTGAGCGGGAAAATGCCCGCCTAAGCATCCTCTTCCCTATACAACTCCTCACTCTGAAAGGGTTAAGGGTTTGTATATTTAGTTATTCCTCCGTGGTTTGATGTGACTCTTCCCACTATTCACTGAAAAGAACTATTGCATACCATCAATGGATAACAGTGTGCCGAGTCATTTTTTATAAATATTTATTCCCAAATTGATTAATTCTAAATTTCTAATTACATCTTCATTGCGTTTTTCTATATGTTTGTATATCTATTTATCTTCCTATCTATCTATCTAATTATCTATCTATATAGATATAGCTGGATATGGTATGGGAGGGAGAAGAAGAGAAGTAGTGGAGGAGGAGGTGGGGATCAGGAGGTCAGAAGTGTGGGAAGCCATGAAAAGAGTGAAGTTGGGGAAAGCACCAGGAACAGATGGAGTGTGTGGGGAAATGTTGAGGTATGGTGGTGAGATAGTGATAGAATGGGTATGGAAAATGTGCAAACTAGCATGGGAGAAGGGGAGTGCACCCGATGACTGGAAGACTGGCATAATAGTCCCCCTATATAAGGGCAAAGGGGAAAGAGGAGTGTGTGGTAACCACCGAGGAATATGTCTTCTAAGCGTAGTAGGGAAGGTATACAGTAGGGTAGTGATTGAGAGAGTGAGAGTGAGAACGGAGAAATGGATAGGCGACGAGCAGGGAGGTTTTAGGAAGGGAAGAGGATGTGTAGATCAGATTTTTACCCTGAATTGTGTTGTGGAGAAGTATCTGGAGAAGAAACAAAAGGTGAATGTTGCCTTTATGGACTTGGAGAAGGCCTATGACAGAGTGGATAGAGAAGGTTTGTGGAAAGTACTTAGAATATACGGAGTAGAGGGCAAGTTGCTGAAAGCAGTGAAGAGCATGTATGAGGGTGCAAAGGCGGCAGTACGTGTGGAGAGTGAGCAGAGCGAGTTCTTTGACCTGAATGTTGGTTTGAAACAGGGGTGTGTGATGTCCCCGTCGTTGTTTACTGTATATATGGATGGAGTTATGAAAGAAATACTATCAAGAGCAGTGGATGTTGGTGTATCGCTGAAAAGGGAGGGAATTGAGTGGAAGCTACCTATACTGCTGTTTGCGGATGATACAGTTCTGATGAGTGATAATGAATGGGAGTTGCAGGGTCTGGTAAATGAGTTTGGAACAGTGTGCGAAAAACGGAATTTGAAGGTAAATACGGGGAAGAGCAAGGTTATGGTCTTCGAAAGGGGTGAAGTCACAGAGTGTGAGGTGAAGCTGAACGGTCAGGCTATGGAGATCGTCAACTCTTTTAAGTATCTGGGCAGTGTGTTGAGTAAAGATGGGACTATGGACGAAGAGGTGCAGGAGAGGGTACAACAGGGGAAGAGGGTTGTAGGAATGCTAAAAGCAGTAACAAGAAATAGGGTGGTCAGTATGGAAGTGAAGAAGTCCTTGCATGACAGTGTGGTAATCCCGACACTGACTTACGGAAGCGAAGCATGGACGTTGGTTGAGAGACTCAGACCAAGAGTGAGAGCAGTGGAAATGAATTACTTAAGGAGTGCGTGCGGAGTTACATGGAGGGATAGACAGACTAATGAGGAAGTAAGAAGGAGGTGTGGTGTGGAGGTAGATGTGCTGGAAAGTGTGAAAAGGAACAACTTGAGATGGTTCGGCCATATGGAACGTATGGAAAGCGAGAGAATGACTAAGAGGGTGTACGAGAGCGAGGTGGAGGGACAGAGGGGGAGAGGTAGACCGAATATGAGGTGGAAGGATGGAGTGAGGAACTACATGAACGAGGGCGGTGCTGGTTGGGGGGAGGGGCGTCGACTGACTGGGGACAGAGGTGCATGGGGGCGGTTCGTTCGTGGCCACCCCTTCGGGGATCACGGCGTCAGGCAATAGATAGATAGATAGATATCTCTATCTATAATATATACATATAGAATCAATCAATGGGAGCCTATGCCTTTGCGGCATGCAGCTTCATTCACGTTCTGATTCTAGTCCCTGAGGCCTCTTCACGTGAGGTCTCAGGCTGTGGCTTGGAGAATGTCAAGTAGTTGCTGACGAAATATACTGAGGTATTTATTCGTCAGCAATGGATTCGACATTGCTCATGAGACAGATATAAGGATTGGCTCGGGTAAGTTCAGGAGAGTAATCATGGGATATCTGGTTGGAAGTAGCTGCGGTCGTGTTGTGGTGAAGGGCATATTGGTATCCTGGTAGAGGAAGATTGAAAGGTCTTTCTTGACCTGAGGTCAATCTCTTGGTTGGCTGGTGTTTCGGTGTGCGAGGGAAAACTATTGTAGGAAGTTAAAATATTGGCCTCATTTGTCCACGGCTTTGGGACTGGAACTCTTACAGCGTGATGTTATGTGTGGTTATTGAAGGATGAATGTAGCTTAGGTGGTCGTTTCGGCATCCACAGGGCACCTTTTTTTAACTCCAAGAATAGAATTCTCTCATGTTTCGCCTAGTGTTGGGCGATCTGTAGGTGCCGGATGCCTTTTATCATTCTTGTAGTTCCCAGGCAAATGAGATGAACTCTGTAATCCTTCATAGGAGGTTATACTGTATTTCTGCTGCATGTTGATGAGGTTCTGCTTGGTTAGGTGGTCTAAGTCCAGGGGCATGTCCCGAAGGTGTGGTTCTAGCTCAGGTGGGGAAGTAGGTTAAAACGATAATAATGTAAATAATATATGTAGGTTTATTGATCAATTGCAGCCCATAGGCTGAATATCTACAGAGTTTCTCTTAACCTAAGTATAGTACAATGTTGACTCTACTTTAACTAAGAGGTCACATGTGACCTTTGGCGACCATGAAGTACTGGAGTTTCAACCATAGTACATACTCAGATGCACATTGAAGCTGATAGCAGGTTGGCTAGGGAGGGACCATGATACAATCCTTCATTGTCAGGATGTCTGAAGAAAATTTTCGTATTAGGGGAGATTCGAATCCTAGAGTACTCTGGCCATAACCATCTGGGTAATCAACTGTCCCCTTATTAGGCTGGACCATTCCTGCCTATTGTAGTGCAAGACATGATGGCTATGGGTGTACTATGCCCACTTGAATCCTGATAAATGGACAATAACATAGCATTAAACCCATGCCTCTCACTCAGCCCAGACATGCTGCCTTAGCCAGATGCGTTACCTTGTGTCATTGCATTTGCTACTTGTTGCCTTTGCAGAGGTGGAGATGTGAATTGTAGTATTAGGAGGATGCAGATGGAGGTGGTGGCAGGGAACTTCTTGGTCTTCTTGTGGTAGTGGATGAAAAATTATGAGCTGCAAAATGAGTTACTGCAGTTGATGCCGTGCAATATTTGGAGCAAACTTTGCATTCTTTTCTTCTGTAGCTGAGTCTAATATTTATCTTGGATGGCATATGTGCCTTAATGCTTCAATGAAACTAGTACTTCTTTACAGAGTTCATGAATTCTTCACTGATGAGCAGTTATCCGTAATAGTTGAAATAGTCGTGTGCATTCTCAGATGGAATATTGCTCACCTCTACGGAGTGGTTGTAGAGAAATGTCTCTATGGCAAATGGACAAAATTCAAAATAGAGAAATACAAATCATCAATAACCCATTAATCACAAATGAATATCCTCCGTTATACATACGAAGAGATGATGTACCCCTTGCGTAATTTTAAAGATACTTTTATGGTAAAATGTTCAGATGATTTTGCCTCAATCATGCTACCTCTTTTCATCTTTCCCCGAGGTGCTGGGGCAACTGGTTTCTCCCCTGATTTGGCAAGTTCTCCATTATAATGTAGAACTTCTGCATTTCAAAACTCGTATATTTCCGGACCACCTCTCTGTGGAACTCACTACCTCTGATTAATTTGCCACCAATCTTCAACCCAAAGCAATTTTAATCCAATGTAACAGAATCTTTATGAAAGGAGGTCGCCATTAGGCACATGGTCCCGTAGGAGGCCTCCTTTGATCCCCCGCCGGAGCACCATAGGTTTATTGACCAGGGCTCTCCATACCCTTAGCTGCATTGGGGGACATTAGAAGTACGGTAGACTAGTGCCGCATGTACAAATGTATATGCTAGCACCTAATCAACAGTATCGAACTGATTACACTGGTTACAGACTACATTACCCGCACACACCAATGGGTGGTTGGGCTTAAAGGTGGGGGTGCATCTATCTATCTATTGCCTGACGCCGTGATCCCCGAAGGGGTGGCCACGAACGAACCGCCCCCATGCACCTCTGTCCCCAGTCAGTCGACGCCCCTCCCCCCAACCAGCACCGCCTTCGTTCATGTAGTTCCTCACTCCATCCTTCCACCTCATATTCGGTCTACCTCTCCCCCTGTCCCTCCACCTCGCTCTTGTACACCCTCTTAGTCATTCTCTCGCTTTCCATACGTTCCATGTGGCCGAACCATCTCAAGTTGTTCCTTTTCACACTTTCCAGCACATCTACCTCCACACCACACCTCCTTCTTACTTCCTCATTAGTCTGTCTATCCCTCCATGTAACTCCGCACGCACTCCTTAAGTAATTCATTTCCACTGCTCTCACTCTTGGTCTGAGTCTCTCAACCAACGTCCATGCTTCGCTTCCGTAAGTCAGTGTCGGGATTACCACACTGTCATGCAAGGACTTCTTCACTTCCATACTGACCACCCTATTTCTTGTTACATGCTTTTAGCGTTCCTACAACCCTCTTCCCCTGTTGTACCCTCTCCCGAACCTCTTCATCCATAGTCCCATCTTTACTCAACACACTGCCCAGATACTTAAAAGAGTTGACGATCTCCATAGCCTGACCATTCAGCTTCACCTCACACTCTGTGACTTCACCCCTTTCGAAGACCATAACCTTGCTCTTCCCCGTATTTACCTTCAAATTCCGTTTTTCGCACACTGTTCCAAACTCATTTACCAGACCCTGCAACTCCCATTCATTATCACTCATCAGAACTGTATCATCCGCAAACAGCAGTATAGGTAGCTTCCACTCAATTCCCTCCCTTTTCAGCGATACACCAACATCCACTGCTCTTGATAGTATTTCTTTCATGACTCCATCCATATATACAGTAAACAACCACGGGGACATCACACACCCCTGTTTCAAACCAACATTCAGGTCAAAGAACTCGCTCTGCTCACTCTCCACACGTACTGCCGCCTTTGCACCCTCATACATGCTCTTCACTGCTTTCAGCAACTTGCCCTCTACTCCGTATATTCTAAGTACTTTCCACAAACCTTCTCTATCCACTCTGTCATAGGCCTTCTCCAAGTCCATAAAGGCAACATACACCTTTTGTTTCTTCTCCAGATACTTCTCCACAACACAATTCAGGGTAAAAATCTGATCTACACATCCTCTTCCCTTCCTAAAACCTCCCTGCTCGTCGCCTATCCATTTCTCCGTTCTCACTCTCACTCTCTCAATCACTACCCTACTGTATACCTTCCCTACTACGCTTAGAAGACATATTCCTCGGTGGTTACCACACCCTCCTCTTTCCCCTTTGCCCTTATATAGGGGGACTATTATGCCAGTCTTCCAGTCATCGGGTGCACTCCCCTTCTCCCATGCTAGTTTGCACATTTTCCATACCCATTCTATCACTATCTCACCACCATACCTCAACATTTCCCCACACTCCATCTGTTCCTGGTGCTTTCCCCAACTTCACTCTTTTCATGGCTTCCCACACTTCTGACCTCCTGATCCCCACCTCCTCCTCCACTACTTCTCTTCTTCTCCCTCCCATACCATATCCAGCTATGTTTGCTGGCTCTTCATTCCTTTCATTTAGCAACTCACTGAAGTACTCCCATCTTTCGACTCTCTCTTGCTTCTCGGCTAGCATTCTCCCATTCTTATCTTTCACACCCTTACTGTTTCCCTTGCTACCTTCCCTAACTTTCTTGACTTCTTTCCAGAACAGTTTCTTACTCTCCCTCCATTTTACACTCAGATTCCTTCCAAATTCCTCATCTACTCTTCTCTTACTTTCCTTCACTACTCTCTTCACCACCCTCTTACTCTCCACGTACCTCGCTCGTTTCTGTCTCTCGGAATCTTCATTCCCTCTACTACCCAACCACACTCTATATGCTTTCTTCTTTTCTTCCACAGCTATTCTTACCTCTTCTGTCCACCATGCTGTACCTTTCACTCCCCTCCCTCTTCTCCTCACTCCACACACCTCCTCACATGCTGCACAGATCTCATCCTTAAACACCTTGCTCATCTCCTCCACTTCCTCCATAACTTCCAGGTCGAACCCACCTAGTCGTCTTTCCACTGCTCTCCTGTACTCCTCCCTGACTTCCTCCTCCTGCAACCTCTCCACCCTCCTCACCATTCCACCCTCCTCTCGCCTCCCTCCCGCTCTCCTCACCCACTTCTTTTGTATCCTAACCTTAGCTACCACTACATAATGATCAGACAGACCCCCTCCAATACCCCTATACACCCTAGCATCCATCACAGATTTCTTCATTCGTTCATCCACACATACATAATCAATCAATGACTTTCGTTCCACCACTGTCTTATCTTTTATCGTCAACATCCGTTTCCACGTGTACCTGTGGATCATTCTGTGTCGGAAGAAGGTGTTGGCTATCCACAGCCTCCTCCCCACACATACGTCCACAAGTGCACTACCATTCCCATTCACCTCTGATGGTACCCCCCACCCTCCCACCACTCCCTCAACTTTCCTATCACCCACCTTACCATTCATGCATAGGTTGAGATAAACATGGAATGATAATCGTCAAGCTGTACATAATTATCTTGCAAAATGCAATGGCACTGAAATTATGTTTAACAATGGTATAAAGGATTTTGTGGATCGTCTATACCGGGCCTGTGACGTCACAGGAGTGTAAGTCCACCATCCAGTCCAGGATGAGGATACTGGTGTGATGTCACTATGACGTCACAGGCCTGGTATAGACGATCCACGAAATCCTTTATACCATTGTAAATAATTATTTCAGTGACATTGAATTTTACAAGATTATTATATGCAGGTTGGCGATTATTTTTCCATGTTTACCTCAACCCATGCACCCTCACCTTTAAGCGACCCTCCTCATGAACAGGTACAGGCTAGATAATGGAGTAAGTTGCCTCGGCATACTGAAACTGATTGAAAATGATTTTTTGTATTTTGACAATCAAACATACAATATATGTTAATTTTACAATAAAATAATTTCATGGCTGCGCCTTTTGAGAACAATCTCTTTTAAAGGCACCTTGAATGCAACTCGATGGTTATTTTACATACAGTAAAATTATTAGGACATTTGTCATATTATATAATTATATTTAATGAGGCACAGCCCGACCCCCAGGCCACAGCAAGAAGGGACTCGGAACAGTGGCCAGGTATAATTACCTAGCCCGCACCCGCCACCCTCCCACTTGGGCACTTGATCCTCAGAGTTTTGGAGGACAAGCAGCCTAGAAGGGTCGCTAGACCTGTTGTTGCTTGATTTCCTTTGTACCCCTTTGTACCCAGACCGCAGTGGGTAGAGCAGACCCCAACCTTACATACAGTACGGTACCTACATATTGACAAACACCAGACCAGTATCATATTTTGTTTCCGCCATAAAGGTGATTGTAGAATTATTGTGGATTGTGGCAGTTGTATTGTAAAATGTTAAGTTTATAATGAAGATTATTAGTGAAGATTTGAGGGATGTTTTGAAATTACACAGAGTGCGTTTATTTTGTAAGTCAGGAGACAACTGATTCCAAACTTTTGCACCATGGTATTTTAATGGTGTCTTGGATTGTCTAAAGTTCATTAGGGGAATATTTAAAAAATGTATGTTTCTTAATGCATACCTTTAATTATTACAATGGCTAAATAATTCCACATTGTTATGGCCATTTACTGTTTTGTATACAAAGCTAGCACTACAAAAGATGTTAATATCTTCAAATTTTAAGAGATTAATTTGTCGATATAGTGCATTGGTATGAGCATAATTGGATTTAAATTTAATTGTTCTTATAACTTTTCTTTGTGCAACTTCAACAGATTGTAATTTACTTTTGCCTGTCGCTCCCCATACTGTATGACAGTATAAGAGGAATAGATAAATTACTGAATAATATAAAAGTTTTAGGGCATTTAAGTCGAGACATTGGCGTGTTAAGTACAGTATACCGCATTGTTTATTTAGTGTATTTGTTACATCCTTTATGTGTAAGTTCCAAGACAGTTTTCTGTCCACCGTTATCCCCAGAAACTTAACGCTCTCCACTTCTCTCACTGATTTATTACCGAATTTAATTGGTTGCATATCATTTGGATTGTTTTTGTTTCTGTGAAAGATTATATAGTTAGTTCAACATTAAGTCAACATTAAGTGTAAATTTATTGGTAGTTATCCGATTATGAACATTCTTAAGGTCATTGTTTACATAAACAATAAGAGAGCGCAAGTCCCGGTGACTGGCGTACAGAGTACTGTCATCAGCAAATAATATACATTTAAATAACATACTTGAGTTTACAATATCATTAATATATAAATTGAATAATAATGGACCCAGTATAGAACCTTGTTGTACTCCGTAAGATATTATTTGCATATTAGATGAAATTTCCTTATATTGTACATACTGTTTTCGATTATAGAGTAAAACCATTTATTAATGGTACCTCTAATGCCATAATGTTAAAGTTTATATAGGAGGATTAGATGGTCAACAGAATCGAATGCCTTGGAGAGATCTAAAAATATACCAACTGTAAAATGCTTGTCATCAAAAGAGTTGAGGATATCGTTAGTAAATGATGATACAGCTAACTGTTGAACATCCTTTTCTAAACCCATACTGAGCCTCATTAATAATATTGTTGGTTGAACAAAACTCTGTAATCCTTGTGTGCATAATTTGTTCTAGGATTTTACTCATAGCTGGGAGTACAGACACAGGACGGTAGTTATAAAAGATTGAATTATCTCCAGATTTATATATAGGGGTAACTTTTGCAATTTTAAGGCAATCGGGAATAAGGCAATATGGAATTTTATGAAGGCAATTGATTCACAGCCGGGGATTAAATATATATATATATAAAGTAGGTGTGCAGTTTTCGCATTACCAAAAAAAAAAAAAAAAAAATGCATACGCAACTCTTCGACCTACAATTATTCTGCAAATAGTATTGAATCTCTTAGGTAAAATCGGTTCATATACAGTATATACAGTATATATATATATATATATATATATATATATATATATATATATATATATATATATATACTGTATATATATATATATATTATATATACTAAATGTTTGTTTATACTCACAGCCGGACTTGAACCACCGACAGTCCTAAAAACCCATACTTTAATCCACTATACCACAGCGTGATAGAGGATACTTGTGTGTAGTGGATTAAAGCATGGACACTCGTCCTGACTGTTGGTGGTTCATGTCAGCCTGGGAGTATATATACAGTATATAATTACATTTAAGATCACATTGAATCTTAACCATTGGAATATTTATCTATAATAAGGTCAGCGAAACACTATTTTGTAGCATTTTGAATATGGTGTAATTCAAATTTAAAATATAAATAAGAAAGAAATAGTGACCATAATCTGTGACCTTCAATATTCACCATGACCTTTGAATAACAAAAACACAACATTTGGACAATCATTGCATTGACCAACCAAATTTGCCAGCAAAATTTGGTGACGATACGTAACCCGTTCAGTACAGTTCTGTCGGTTTCATTTCATACTGGATATTATGACAATTGTATTTAGTTTATGAAGGGCCTCCATAAAATTAGCAGGCTTTCAACTGTCTTAATTAATCCTTTTTATTACCACAGATCCTCCATAAGCTCCACAAAATCGTCTAATTATAGCTAATATACGGGACAATACAAATGACGTCACCGGTACACACAGGGTTAAACAGTTTAGGAAGAGTTTAAAGAAAATTATTAACACTCTTCTTTTGTTCTTTGACCTTGACCGTTAACCTTAAGTAATATATATACAGTATACAGTATATGATTGAAATATATGTTATTTAAGTCAAATGCAATTAACAGTCATCAGCTTATTGAAAATTTAGTATTTGTTTATGATGAAAGTTAACTTTTGACCTTGGCCTGTTACCTTGACCTTTATGTAGGATTACATTTTTGTTTGCTTTGATGTAACCCTAGCAAATCAAATAAGAGTGTAAAATTTCATTAAAGATCATCAGTTAGTTTCAGAGGTATTAAAGGAATAGTTGACCTTGACATTTGACCTTTATCTTGACCTTCATGATGTCTGAAAATTTAAAATTTTAATTTTTCCTTAAAGCACAACTGTACAGTCATAACGAATTTTGTGAAGTTTACATGAATAGTAAAGAAATTAGCATATTAACCTTATATTTGACGTTGACCTGTGACCTTGACCTATCAAATGGAATTATGTTTATTCTTGTATGAACTTGGCCTAGGCCTTCCGAATATGCATGCTATGCCTAATGAGAATCTTACATTAAATAGGAAATACTAGTAAAAATCATATTTCGACCTTTAACCTTGACCTTTGACCTTGACCTTCGACCTTAGAATTTCTTATCAAGGATTTATTTAGCTTAACAGCAATGTTCGTAATAACTAGCGTTATGAATACGATGTAATTCGTATAAAAACTTATTGATTACAAATAGTGATCATATAATGTGACCTTGACCTTTGACTTAAAATAAAATACATATATTTGGATGATCGTCGCATTGACCAACTGAGTTTGCCTGTATAATTTGGGGAAAATACCCTAAACAGTTTAGGAGGAGTTTAGGTAAAATTACAAATACTCTTATTTTGACCTTGACCACTGACCTTAACTATTGCAATATTTATGTGAAATTTGATATACTGTATATGATATTTAAGTAATAAGCCATAACACATAACAGTTTTCCAAATTTTGATTAATCTTTTTTAATAAATAATAAAAGTTGACCTTTGACCTTCACCTGTGACCTTGACCTTTATGTAAGTACATTTTTGTTTGCATTGACATTCCCCATGAAAATAAAATAAGCATGCCTAATTTCATTAAAACCCATCAATTAGTTTCATATACTGTATATTAATAGAATAGTTGACCTTTATCTTGATCTATATATGTCTCAACATTTATTATTTTTCTGTTCAATTAAAGTACAACTATCTCACCAAAATGTGTGAAGTTTGCATGAAAAGTAAAGAAAATAGCATATCAAAATTTTATTTGACCTTGACCTTTCATATGGAATTGAAGAGTTTCTTGTATGACCTTGGCCTAGGTATTCCGAATATACATGGTAAGCCTAGTGAGAATCTAACAGTTGGTATAAGAAATACTAGTAAAAAACCTATTTTGACTTTTGACCTTTAACTTTGACCTTACCCTTTATAATATTTATCAAAAATTTTGGCATTACGAAATCAAGGTTACCAGTAAATTGTAGTGAAAATGAAGACATTTGAATAAAAACTAAAAATAAATAGTAAAAGTTGACCTTTCACCTTGACCTGTGACCTTGACCTTTATGTAGGAGTACATTGTTGTGTTCATTGACATTGTCCAGGAAAAAAAAATAAGCATGACTAATTTCATTAAAACCCATCAGTTTGTTTCATATATACTTATAGAATAGTTGACCTTGACCTTTGACCTTCACCTTGACCTTCATGATGTCTCAAAAAGTATTATTTTCCTTTTCATTTAGAGTGCAACTATCTCACCAATTTTGTTTTAAGTGTGCATGAAAAGTAAAGAAAATAGCATATTGACCTTTTATTTGACCTTGACCTGTGACCTTGACCTTTCATATGGAATTGTATAGTTTCTTATATGACCTTGGCCTAGGTATTCCACATTTACATGGTAAGCCTAGTGGGAATCTAACTGTTAGTATAAGAAATACTAGTAAAACCTTATTTTGACCTTTGACTTTGACCTTACCCTTTAGAATATTTATCTAACATTTGTGTAGTACTATATCAAAGTTACCAATTACTTGTATGGTGAAAATGAAGATATTTGAGTACAAAACTAAAAATATATAGTAAAAGTTGACCTTTGAACTTGACCTGTGACCTTGACCTTTATGCAAGAGTACATGTTTTGTGTTATTGACATTGCCCAAGAAAATCAAATAAGCATGCCTAATTTCATTAAACTCCATCAGTTAGTTGCATATATATTAATAGAATAGTTGACCATGACCTTTGACCTTTATTATATGTCAACATATAGTAATTTCCTTTTCATTTAATGTGCATCTATATCACCAAATGTGAAGTTTGCATGAAAAGTAAAACAAATAGCACATTGACCTTTTATATCACCTTTACCTGTGACCTTGACCTTTCATATGAAATTGCATAGTTTCTTGTATGACCTTGGCCAAGGTATTCCGAATATACACGGTAAGCCTAGTGAGAATCAAACATTTAGTATAAGAAATACTAGTGAAAAACTTATTTTGACCTTTGTCCTTACCCTTTAGAATATTTATCTAACATTTGTGCAACACAATATCAAGGTTACCAGTAACTTGTATAGTTAAAATGAAGCTATTTGAGTACAAAGTTAAATATATTGTAAAAGTTGACCTTTAACCTTGACCCGTGACCTTGACCTTTATGATAGAGTATTTTTTTGTTTTCATTGACATTGCCCCTGAAAATCAGATAAGCATGCCTAATTTCATTAAAACCTATCAGTTAGTTTCATGTATAATAGAATAGTTGACCTTTATCTTGACCTTTATGACAGGTGTCCAAATGTATTATTTTCCATTCCATTTAAAGTGCAACTAAGTTTGCATGAAAAGTAAAGAAAATATCATATTGACCTTCTATTTGACCTTGACCTGTGACCTTGATCTTTCATATGGAATTGAATAGTTTCTTGTATGACCTTGGCCTAGGTATTCCGAATATTCAGGGAAAGCCTAGTGAGAATCTAATAGTTAGTATAAGATATACTAGTGAAAAACTTATTTTGACCTTTGACCTTGACCTTTGACCCTACCCTTTAGAATATTTACCCAAAATTTTGTTAATACGATATTAAGATTACCAGTAACTTGTATAGCGAAAATTAAGAAATTTGGGTAAAAACTAAACAAATATGAAATATTTACCTTATTTTTAACCTTGACCTTTGACCTTAACCTTTAAGTCAAATGGAAAATTTCTTTTTGACTGACCTTCGCATTGACCAAATAGATTTACCTGTGAAGTTTGGTGAAAATCCATCAAACCGTCTAAGAGAAGTTACCGGACGGACGACGACGACGACGACGACGACGACAGACAAGCTGGCTGGTGGTGCACAGTATACGGGTGAGTGCGATACCACTCTGCTTCGCAGAGTTGGTAAACTGTAAAATGTGTGGTGCTACATATTAGGAACAAATAGGAAAATGCGCATTACAACTTACAGCCCTGCTCCCACAATTCGAAAGCAATCAAAATGACAAATAGATTAGTTACACTGATTTGGAGGTAATTTGAATTTCAAACTGAAAAAATACTAATTCTACCATAATGTAACTGATGAGTCCGACCTCTGCTGGAGTACTGTGTCTAGCTTTTGTCACCATGTTATGAAAAGGATAGTGAAAAATTGGAAAATGGTTACAAAACTGATACCATAGTTGAAAAATAATTGTATAACGTTAGTTGACCTTAATGATTAATCTTACAGTTCTCTCGTTAATATAAAGAGCAATCCTCAACATTACTAGCTAATCGTTTCTGATCAAACTCATACTACCCTCCGAGATTGTCCAGTAAATAGTTATTCAGTAGAGCAGATTATACAGCGAATACATAGTACATTACATATGTAACGTGTGTACTGCAATATAATGTAAAGTTATGTTTTCTCAAATTGTCTTTACTCCCGGGATGTACCGTAAAGTCTTATGAGATACTATACAGTATATCCCCCCTTCCTCCACCCCACCCCTCCCCTCTCTCTCTCTGTCGTGGTCTTTTTCTTTTACTTTTTCCACTCGCCCCTTGTGACTCTTCGCCAAATATACTTCGCGATTAACGTGCAAGTTAAATTTGGAGTTTCGCTTCAGCTGAACAGACAAATTGAAGGGGCTGTCATTCGAGGGCAAAATAATATACTATAAGTTTTGTGGCTTCTGGGTGTTAGAGGAAAGGTAGGATTGAGATAGACATTCAGATAAATAAAGAAAGTGTGTGTGTAATGTGTATGTGTGTGAGTGAAGAGAGATGGAAAGACAGCTATATAATCACAATACAAATTACTATGTGGTGAGTGGCTGACCTTTTGCAGTGGAGTAGAAAGATACACTTGGACGTCCAAGTCTTCCTCCTCCTTCCCCAGCTTCTCTCTGCACGACAACAACACTCATGTACAGTCGTGTTCAGGAATACTTGAATACCTCCTAGTAATAATAACAAAACAGTGAGCGTTAAATAGTGAAAATTGGATAATAAGATTTTTGTGGTTCAAGCGGTTTATCAGAAAATTCGCTAGTGTACTGTACACCCGAAGTCAATAGTTCCTGTAGTAAGAGAGGTTGGCCATTTCTTTTCACTGCTATTCTAGTGTCGTACTTATCAAACAACGAGATGCTATTGTTTATGTTGATCATGTAGAACAATACACAAGACTAAAAAAAGTTACCCGTGCTAGTATTAGTCAATGCTTACTAAGGTTAGGGACTTATTTCAGTGCAATTTCACCAGTGGTACAAATGTGACCAAGTTCGGTCGATCGATTTTATTGTAGGGTTTTTATCTTGTCACAAACAAAAAAATCTACATAATACAAAATAAACAGTATAGGAACTATTTAATTTGGCGAAGAAGCAATTTATCTTGCCTTTCTTTAATTCTCTATCTATAAATTGCCTGACGCCGTGATCCCCGAAGGGGTGGCCACGAACGAACCGGCCCCATGCACCTCTGTCCCCAGTCAGTCGACGCCCCTCCTCCCAACCAGCACCGCCTTCATCCATATACTTCCTCACTCCATCCTTCCAACTCTCTTTCGGTTTACTTCTTCCTTTCTGTCCTTCCACCTCGCTCTCGTACACCCTCTTAGTAATTTTCTCGCTTCCCATATGTTCCATATGGACGAACCATCTCCAGGTGTTCCTTTTCACACTTGCCAGCACATCTACCTCCACACCACACCTTCTTACTTCCTCATTCGTCTGTCTATCCCTCCATGTAACTCCGCACGCACTTCTCAAGTAATTGTTTCTGCCCGTAAGACTGTCAGTTTATTTTGCCACCCTGGAATTTACATGATGGGTCACCAATGTTAACGCTGAACTTTTTAATCCGAGTATAGTCACTTTCAAAAGTAGTGGCAAGCTTCTATACTTTCACCTCAATTATGTTAGGGGGATGGGCGTGTTTATTTGCTCACATATACTGTATAATCTTTTTGTCATATATATATTTTCTGCCCTAGACCTCCATCAAGCTTAAAACAAACACCCCCAAGGCCCTCCTTCAAGATATATTTGTACATTTTTCGATTCATCTTAAATTACAGGCTCGCAATCGCTCGCCCGGAAAAAAATTGACATCTAAATTACACGAACAGTCTTGATATTGAGAAAGAAATGGGGATAAATGTCTTAAAATTGCCAAATATAATGAGCCGAACGTCATAACATTTGAAAAATAATGGGGCTAAACATGAGGAAGGAGGAGGACCAGAAAAACGACCCATCTCCCCTTAACGACGAGCATAGACATTATGTCTGCTAGCCTCTTGTAACTGAGTGAGGGCTGGAGCAAAAGGTCGGCTAACTTCCAAACCTAATTACTGATTGACCTTTCCAAAATAGCAGAAACATCAGCTCATTTACTTGAGTCCATTTTTGAGTTACGAGAGGTTGTGGGTTCGCATTCCAGTAATTTTATCGTAATGCGTTTTTTTTTTTGACCCGGTATTCAACAAGTTTTTGTTTATTGAATATTTGTGATTTCAGTTTATATTTTATCATCCAACTCGAGTACCTAATTTCTCCTATAGGCTCTCTACCTATGCCCGTTTTTTTTTTCAGTATTATTTTTGTTATGGTATTTGTTCTTACTTACGGTTGCTTTCCTCCAGTGCCTACGGGTATTTTGTGTGGATTAGTGTTGTTTCTGCACCCGGTTTGGAGGCTTCGGTAGCTTACATTATAATAATATAATAATAACAAAAAATACTATTTCTATAATAACATCCGGGCAGGTCAGCTCTTTATTAAGTTTAACAAAAGGGAAGCTGCCAGTTATTGAAATCTCTTGTATCGAAGCTTCCAAAGCAACAATTCGGCTGCATGTGTGCAACACTTGATTGGTTGAGAGGATAGTGAGCATACGACCAATTAGTGTGCGGCAGAGGTGTACTCACAGTTACCTTGGTGAGGCTGGTACCCTGACGTCTGTACCGGAGATCATGATTTGCAACTTCTAACCAACCTCGCTGATTGGTCCAATATTAAGGAACTCGTGGTGACCCGATTTTTTACTTTTTCACTCTCACAATAATTCATTTTCTAACTCTGACATGTTCCTTCTAAGCCGAATATAATTGTGTTACTAGAGCCATAATACAATGGGAAAACCTGTCAACTCATACGCAAAAGGTTAATAGTATTGACTATTCTAATGTTTTTAACGGGAGATAAATTTAACTTATGTCTACGAGTACACGAATTAACGCCTTCAAGTCTGAGAGCGTCCTCATTATTTAATTATGGCTAATTTTTGGTGATCTTGTTCAGCTGAGGAAGGTTATTTGAAATCAAGGGGAGAATTATCTTAATTGTCTCTTTGACTCCCTCAGATTGTGTTTTGTAATTATCAAGTTGACAAATAACATATGGAAGGGAATACAGAATCAGTCATGATCTGAAAGTTTTAGAATTAAATAATATGGTTCGTCCATATGTGCCCTGAACATCTTAATAGATTTCAACCCGTTAAGATAATCCAGAGACCGCCCATTAGCCAATTTAATAAAGGTTTGGTAACATGTACTGAATATTTGTGTTTTCTCTGACTCAGCAGCAATGAAGATAGCAATAGAGATGTTGTACCGGTAATTGATGCAGAGATAAAGTCATGCAGACAATGGTTTACGTGTCATGATAAAGTAAAACAGACTATAGTGAAAAGAGTGAAGTGAGAGAGCTAAGGAAGCAATCCGTTTAACGAATATCAATTTAGTGTCATTGGCTCTTTAAAGAAGGCAGCACTAATTGACTTTTTCTTCTATGATTTATTTCTCAATTGGCTTTGGTTAACTTTAATGAATGCCGTTGTATTCTCGCCAAAAACCTTATGAGTGTTGTAAGTTAGTTAGTGATATATATAGGGTTGACAACATTCAAATTGGTCTAGTGATGATAGGTACCGTACCAAATTAGCTTTCAAAGGCAAATACTGAAATTCTATAATTTTGCAAGCAGAATACTTCTGTTGAATATATGCTGTATTTTATAAGAGCAGTTACTATATGGATGTTTTGAATTTATCATGATGGAAATAACCACATAGCCTATTATTAGATAAGTATGAACAATGACCTGGTTAGTGGCATAACTATAATTATATTATTCTGATACCCTCATGTAGTAACTGGAGATATTTACTCGAGCCACATAAACAAAGTAGGTATTTAACTCAAGCAGTGTACACTAGTTGAAGTTTATCATAAAGGTTGTGTACCACTTATGTGTGCAGGCGATTGAACAGCCACTCAAATAAATTCTTGGACCTCTTGTTGATTTCCATTGCACAAAAATATGTATTCGAACGGATTACAACACCCAGTCCTATAACCTACACCATTATTCACAGTCTTCTGTATTGATATATATATATATATTTAGATGGTATGTATAGCCAAAATTATATATAATAAGGCAATGGGTATTCAAATCGTACGGTATGACTGAGCCTTACGAGTGAAACTCTCTTTAAAGTCCCCTTGAAATCGAATTCGTGGTTTTTCCAAATTCCACAAAATGTAATATACTGTATACTGTACATGTCGAATATATTCCTGACAGCTACCTACAATACTGTACGAGTTATATTAGGCCTAGATATTAAAGCAACATATATATTTTTTTAAAGTTCATATTTCAACACCATCTGCGTGGATTATCGATAATACTGATACTATCTGAACATTGTTCCCAGCTAAACAATTAAAAATAATGAAACTAAGCTCGACAAACTAATTCATAAGACCAAGATACGTAAGACTCCATCCATAACCAATAGCCGTGTTAATTGTTTTGGTATATATAAATTAATCGTGGCCCCTGACATTTCCAATGGTGTGCAGTCTTCGATTTGACATTTCTAAATTATTCACCCATTGTTATTGAGGTAAGCATTGCATAGAAGCTACTGAATATTTATTTATCATATTGAAGCTTAGTGATTTGCTATAAGAATGAGAAATTGAATCTGATCAGTGAGACTTTACGGCATCTTGTATATAACTCGAAATACAGTATGTATAGCAAGCTATGTATAATTATATTACCTATATTACCTGTATATCAAGTATCACCATCAGGTTAATATTAGATGAACATATTCAAAATATTGTTCTGTCGATGTATATGCTGGATGGTCATGAAGAATAAGACTAGATTTCCCTGTTTTAGGTGCTCTCCCTCCACCCAAGATAAAATAATTCCACCACTGCCACCAATATAGCTACACATTAGATAAAACATATAATTATCGTGATTAGTAGAGAGATATTATAAGAGGAGTTACCGTTTTTTTTTAATCTTTTTCTTCTTTTATCTCTTTCCCTGGCTTGTATCCATTCGGCCCCATTCAGCCAACTGTTTTAAGACTTTTATCCCCATCCAGGTGTCGATTTTTCCCTGGCGAGCGATAGCGAGCCAGCATTGTAAGGAGAAATCCGGCTTTGCCGGAGAAATGTTTCTATCGAAAAATGTACAAATTTAGCTTGCTGTCAAAAAAAATATATATATATATATATATATATGCTGGCTCGCTACCGCTCGCCAGGAAAATAGTAACACCTGGATGGGGGTAAAAATCTTAAAACAGTAGGCTGAATAGGGCCGAATGGATACAAGCCAAAGAAAGAGGGAGAGAAAGATTAAAAAAGCGAGATGGGGTCCCTTAAGCCGAGGTTAAATCAAATTTCTGAAGACTAGTTTATCCCCGTTCCCCTTCTCATGCTAGGGGCCAATTTCTGTCTATGTATACAGTATGTTTAGCTGCTCGCTTTAATTCAATCACTAACCCCGATGTCACCACTTTCTCCAATTCGAGTAGTTGCGCCAATTTGATCACTTTACCTAGCTTGACCTTTCAACCCTTGTCTGCTGTTCACCATACTTCAACTCCTTCAAAATGTTTTCTCTCCGTCAATGCTATGGAGAGGTCTAACAATATGACAAATATATTACAGTAGTAGCATTATCGAAGGAGTTGCGAGTACCGTTTTTAAAATAATTGTACTTTAAGTAAAGTCTGTTGAACGTTGCACTTCCTTTCATGATTTCATACTGAGTCTTCGGTATGGCATTCAGAATATACACAATACACAATACAATTTCCTGTTATGCATTTTCTTCTTACAATACAACTTTTACTAGTTTTTTTTAACCCTTTCTAAGACTTACGCATTTAAAAAGGACAGTATATTCTGGCTATGAGTTGACGATTTCATTCAATTTATGAAGGATCTGTGGAAAATATAAGGGCAAATACGATGTCAATTAACCGTCTGACTTCCACATACCCTTCCTTATATAAATGAAATCGTCTAATAATAGCCAAAAAGCAGGAACAAAAATACGCCATCGTATTTACTAAGGGGTAAAGAGCTTTCTATATCTTGATTTACAAATAGTTTGACAATATTAAGTTGGTTAAGAAAAACACCAGTGAAAACTGACATGTTGCAAAGCTACACACAGGATTAATGCAATTAACATACAATATTTTATCATGCTGTAATTGAAAATAATGAACCCCCAATTTTATGATTTTTTCAAAATGAGTGGTAGTAATGAGCATAATGAAGCACGAAGGTCTCTCTCTCTCTCTCTCTCTCACCAGTGACCTACTAGTGTTAGCGAAGGAATTTAACCTTTAGAATCGTGTTCACTCCCTCCCTTGTCTCCCAGCTTCCTTCCTTGTTCAAATAATCAGTTATATCATTCATTACCCTATTTATCTACTCACATTAGATATTAAATTGATTATATATTATCTTTCTAATATGCTCAGATTCAATAATTTACATACATCCTGGCTATCTACCCTTTCTACTTGTCATATTGATTTTTGATTGCCTTCCTAACTTACGCTTCCCTTTATTTATATACAGTATATATAGTTGCCGTTTTTCCCAATGTTTCCCTTCCCTGTATTCTCAATTGAATAGTTCCTTCGAGTTTTCCTCTTTCTTCTATTATTCCTGCGCATGAAATAAAAGAGCCAGTCAGTTATTTATCCCTGAATATCCAGAAGGTATAACAACGCAAACACCTATGCAAGAGATCCCCGAAATGTTACTGAAAACATTGTGAGTCGAGAATATTCGAAGTAAGCTACCTTCACGTTAGTCCATGTGATTCACTTTAGAACTAGAAAGAATGCTAAAAATCAAATTAGCCAGAGAGACACTTTTGAGCAAAAAAATGTGAAGCTAGGCAAACCAGTTAGTATTACATGAAGTACAACTTTATTAACATATTTTGTAGAGTTGTTATAACACCTATAACACCAGAGCTTACTGAAATTTAAGTTATAAAGTTTAATGAAAACTTTTGAGCCTGACCGTAGTACATAGAGAACTGCAAAATTCCATGAGAGACAAAACTTTGGACATAAAATTGGCGAATTAATTGCCTGGCGTAGTATTTGCACTGGCATGAGTATGCGTCCATGCAATATTACAATAGAAAGGCAAGATGAATAATATATAATACTTTAGCCTACATACATGTATACGTAGAATAGTTTAATGCCCTTCTCTATTACATACTGTAATGCCTATGATTGGTTGCCTATCAGCAGTTTGAGTGTCTTACAATAAAGTCATTCTATGATACTGCCTCATCATGTCACCATTGTGGCTAATATTGGCATAGTGTTAATCAGGCCTCAACAAGACTCAAGAAAATCCCCCTGCATCACCTGCACTTGTAGTATATGAAACCACACCAGCCTTAACTGTATTGCAATGGACAGTGCCATAACAAAGCTTTGCTGAATATCATTTAATGTTGATATAATAGATAATACATACATACTGTACCGGTCTTATGTCCCAATGGCGGCGCTCCAGGCAGCCTTGTTCAGAACTGCCTCACTTGTCAGTTTTTATTTATTCAAGATCAGACTTTAACCCTTCTTGCCCGGGCTCGCCTTCCTAGGGATAGCATTCAGATCCGGGCGACCTGGCCGAAAAACGTCGTAATAGGCCTAGCCCTATCTTTGTTATTTTAACTGCTAGATAATTCACACACATCTCTAAACGTAGCCCTGTTTCGTATTTGTAGACTGGTGTTAAGTAGAGCTCTCTAGGTCAACTGGTCCAGTTGTGATGCGATTTCCGTGGAGAGAGTTTTGAGGCGATGTTAGCAATATCGGACATTTACAGACACTAATCTCGTCAAAGCAGACAACAACAACATTGATCCAACGTCTCCTTCTCGTTTTCGGAGGTGCCGTGTCGTAAAGACCGGCTTTGTTTACATACGGTCGATGCACGGCTTTCAAACCACGCTTAATAGGCTTTCAAGCTTACGGATTTTAAAAGGACACCCGGGTTCATGCCCATCTGCCGTGGTGTCATTTTAAAATGCTGCCCGGGCGGGAGAGGTTAAGGTCTGATCCTACGTCTTTCTTGGCCTGCCATTTGGTGCAGCTCCCTCCACGTTCACGGAATTGCATCTTTTCACCCAACTTAGTTCATCCATCCTCCCCATGAAGTGACCTCGAAACGGCACCATACTATTTTTGCCGACTTTACATTGACACACAATTACAATTTACAATTTTAACAATCACATCCGAACTGAATCTGATGCGGAAATTCGCCCCAAATGTTTTTGGGCGCGGCCCGGCCGAGATTCGAACTCGGGCCCACCACGTGGGAGGCGAGAGCCTTAGCCGCTACACCAAGAGAAATACTCCACTTGGCGTGATAGCTCAAGCAGATTTCAGCATCGAATGCAGTTACACATACTTTGCCACAATCCAGGCATTACATTACATTATCGTTCAGGTAGCGAAGACTCCGAGCGAGCGAAAGCAAGCGAGGCACAAGTCTGAGCGTGTCAACTACAGCGAGGCTCCGAGACAACGATCACCAGCGACATTCCTTATATCCGTCACTTGCCGGGCGGGTCACACACCACGGCGAGGAGGCAGTGCAGGAACCCGCTACCATACCTGCCCAACGAACCGGAGTCACTGGGACATGATCTCTGAGAATTTCTGAGAGCTCTAGCCTTAGCAACTGTTGTAGCCGACCAGTTAAGGCAAGCCAGTACACCATGGGGATTCCCCAACCAAGCCTCTCAGATATCCCTTTACAGCTGCCACCAGTGAAGTGACCTCGCAACGGCACCATGCTATTTTTGCCGACTTTACAATGACACACAATTATAATTTACAATTTTAACAATCACATCCGAACTGAATCTGATGTGGAAATTCGCCCCAAATGTTTTTGGGCGCGGCGCGGCCGAGATTCGAACTCGGGCCCGCCACGTGGGAGGCGAGCGCCTTAGCCGCTACACCAAGAGAAGTACTCCACTTGGCATGATAGCTCAAGCAGATTTCAGCATCGAATGCAGTTACAGATACTTTGCCACAATCCAGGCATTACATGGAGAGGGAGGAATAGCACCGGAATCATACAAGGTGGAGTTTCTAGCAAAAGTTTGAGCGAAGAGTTTAGCTTTGTCAGAGGAAGAAGTGATGGTTGTGCCATCAGAGTGGGAAAGGGGAGGGAAAGACGAGGAAGAGAAATGGTTGGAGAGGTTTTTGGCTAGATGCCAGAAAGCTTGGGAAGAGCTAGAGTTGGATAGTTCAGTGCATTTATTATTGATGAAAGAGTGTTTGGCAAGTCGATTCCGGGCAGAAACAGAGGAAGATTGAGAGTCTTGAATTTTAAGGCGTCGGTACCGTTTGAATGCTTCCTCCTTATATGTATATATTTACAGTATATCTCGAAGTAAGTTACTGTAAGTGTGCATGCCAACTGTATTAACTCTGTGTATGCATAATATGTTAGGTATGGATTTAATACACATGTGTCTGTCTGTCTATATATGTATATATTATGTAGGTATAGTACGGTGGGTTATGTGTGTTTGGTGGCACGCATTAACCATAGAATATGTATGTGTGATATATTAGGTATAGCTATATGTATTTTTTTTGTTTCTATATTCCAACTTACTTCATCTCGGGCATAGGCTGAGAGCCTTAACATTCACCGCTTTACAATGAACAGTGAAGCCCGTGAGGTCTTGTTCCAGTCTAGGGAGTGAGACATGTGAAGCACGTAGAGTACAACGAGCACCTGCCATCTTGCCTTCACATGAGGCACGGTGCTCACTCATGGCCCGAAACGACCCCATCTCTGAAGCCACCTTGTTCCCGTGCTTCACTGTCTCACCCTCTACACTCGGAGTCTCACACTTACACACACACACAACGCCACCTGTTGAGCAGATAACTCACCAGGCATTGCACCCCTATAGCATATTTTGAATATGGGAATATTCATACAGTGCTATTTAATCAGGGAACAATGAGGGTATTTTATTGACGTTTCGGTGGGCTTGTGGTAATGCACTGATACTAGGTACAGCACAAATTCCATCCCAATAATATCTTCCCATTGATACATCGGGATTTGAACCCGGGACCTTTGGATTACCAGGCCAGTGGCAAGACCACTCCACCACACCTCCCCTGTATGTGTGTGTTTGTTTGTCTGTCAGTCTATCTGTATATATATATATATATCTATCTATCTATTGCCTGACGCCGTGATCCCCGAAGGGGTGGCCACGAACGAACCGCCCCCATGCACCTCTGTCCCCAGTCAGTCGACGCCCCTCCCCCCAACCAGCACCGCCTTCGTTCATGTAGTTCCTCACTCCATCCTTCCACCTCATATTCGGTCTACCTCTCCCCCTCTGTCCCTCCACCTCGCTCTCGTACACCCTCTTAGTCATTCTCTCGCTTTCCATACGTTCCATATGGCCGAACCATCTCAAGTTGTTCCTTTTCACACTTTCCAGCACATCTACCTCCACACCACACCTCCTTCTTACTTCCTCATTAGTCTGTCTATCCCTCCATGTAACTCCGCACGCACTCCTTAAGTAATTCATTTCCACTGCTCTCACTCTTGGTCGGAGTCTCTCAACCAACGTCCATGCTTCGCTTCCGTAAGTCAGTGTCGGGATTACCACACTGTCATGCAAGGACTTCTTCACTTCCATACTGACCACCCTATTTCTTGTTACTGCTTTTAGCGTTCCTACAACCCTCTTCCCCTGTTGTACCCTCTCCCGCACCTCTTCATCCATAGTCCCATCTTTACTCAACACACTGCCCAGATACTTAAAAGAGTTGACGATCTCCATAGCCTGACCGTTCAGCTTCACCTCACACTCTGTGACTTCACCCCTTTCGAAGACCATAACCTTGCTCTTCCCCGTATTTACCTTCAAATTCCGTTTTTCGCACACTGTTCCAAACTCATTTACCAGACCCTGCAACTCCCATTCATTATCACTCATCAGAACTGTATCATCCGCAAACAGCAGTATAGGTAGCTTCCACTCAATTCCCTCCCTTTTCAGCGATACACCAACATCCACTGCTCTTGATAGTATTTCTTTCATAACTCCATCCATATATACAGTAAACAACCACGGGGACATCACACACCCCTGTTTCAAACCAACATTCAGGTCAAAGAACTCGCTCTGCTCACTCTCCACACGTACTGCCGCCTTTGCACCCTCATACATGCTCTTCACTGCTTTCAGCAACTTGCCCTCTACTCCGTATATTCTAAGTACTTTCCACAAACCTTCTCTATCCACTCTGTCATAGGCCTTCTCCAAGTCCATAAAGGCAAGATACACCTTTTGTTTCTTCTCCAGATACTTCTCCACAACACAATTCAGGGTAAAAATCTGATCTACACATCCTCTTCCCTTCCTAAAACCTCCCTGCTCGTCGCCTATCCATTTCTCCGTTCTCACTCTCACTCTCTCAATCACTACCCTACTGTATACCTTCCCTACTACGCTTAGAAGACATATTCCTCGGTGGTTACCACACACTCCTCTTTCCCCTTTGCCCTTATATAGGGGGACTATTATGCCAGTCTTCCAGTCATCGGGTGCACTCCCCTTCTCGCATGCTAGTTTGCACATTTTCCATACCCATTCTATCACTATCTCACCACCATACCTCAACATTTCCCCACACACTCCATCTGTTCCTGGTGCTTTCCCCAACTTCACTCTTTTCATGGCTTCCCACACTTCTGACCTCCTGATCCCCACCTCCTCCTCCACTACTTCTCTTCTTCTCCCTCCCATACCATATCCAGCTATGTTTGCTGGCTCTTCATTCCTTTCATTTAGCAACTCACTGAAGTACTCCCTCCATCTTTCGACTCTCTTGCTTCTCGGCTAGCATTCTCCCATTCTTATCTTTCACACCCTTACTGTTTCCCTTGCTACCTTCCCTAACTTTCTTGACTTCTTTCCAGAACAGTTTCTTACTCTCCCTCCATTTTACACTCAGATTCCTTCCAAATTCCTCATCTACTCTTCTCTTACTTTCCTTCACTACTCTCTTCACCACCCTCTTACTCTCCACGTACCTCGCTCGTTTCTGTCTCTCGGAATCTTCATTCCCTCTACTACCCAACCACTCTCTATATGCTTTCTTCTTTTCTTCCACAGCTATTCTTACCTCTTCTGTCCACCATGCTGTACCTTTCACTCCCCTCCCTCTTCTCCTCACTCCACACACCTCCTCACATGCTGCACAGATCTCATCCTTAAACACCTTGCTCATCTCGTCCACTTCCTCCATAACTTCCAGGTCGAACCCACCTAGTCGTCTTTCCACTGCTCTCCTGTACTCCTCCCTGACTTCCTCCTCCTGCAACCTCTCCACCCTCCTCACCATTCCACCCTCCTCTCGCCTCCCTCCCGCTCTCCTCACCAACTTCTTTTGTATCCTAACCTTAGCTACCACTACATAATGATCAGACAGACCCCCTCCAATACCCCTATACACCCTAGCATCCATCACAGATTTCTTCATTCGTTCATCCACACATACATAATCAATCAATGACTTTCGTTCCACCACTGTCTTATCCTTCATCGTCAACATCCGTTTCCACGTGTACCTGTGGATCATTCTGTGTCGGAAGAAGGTGTTGGCTATCCACAGCCTCCTCCCCACACATACGTCCACAAGTGCACTACCATTCCCATTCACCTCTGATGGTACCCCCCACCCTCCCACCACTCCCTCAACTTTCCTATCACCCACCTTACCATGCATATCCCCAATCAGAAATATTCTTTCGTTTTTGTCAAACTTCTCCAGGCACGCCTCCACATTCATCCAGAACTCCTCTTCCTTTCTTTCAAGTATATCCTCTGTCGGGGCATACACGCATACAATCACCCACGTTTGTATTCCTACTTTCATTCTCACCCACACAATCCTTGAACCCACAGACCCATACTCTCTTACACATTCCTTCCATTTGCTACTTACAAACAAACATGCACCTTCTCTCGCTGTTCCTTCACTCACTCCAGCACACACACCCATTCCACACTCCCACTCTCTCACATCTGAACCTTTCCATTTGGTCTATGTCATTCCACATACATCCAGCCTGGCATTCACTAACACTTCCAGAACCTCTCTCTCTTTTGTGCCATCATTCATGCCACTAACATTCCACGTAGCCATTCTCAGAATGTCCGAAGGCATGTCCTTAGTCGGTCGTGGTTCGTCAACGTTGGTTCCGTCCGCATCCGAGGCTGTTCGTTCGTTTTTCTTTGCTTAGATATTTTTTCCGGGTGGGGGTCGCAAGCCCACCGACCCAACCTCTTTAGTCGCCTCTTACGACACGCAGAAGGCACGTGGGGCATATTCTATTCCCTAACCCCCAGGGGGGGGTATATATATATATATATATATATATATCTACCGATATATATATAATATATATATATATATATATATATATATATATATATATATACAGTATATATGAAGGTACAGTACAGTAGGTTATGTGTGTATGCTGGCTGGTATCAACACTGTATAATGTATAATATACTGGATATGGACATTCGTATGTGTCTGTCTGTATGTCCATATATATATATATAATATATATATATATATATATATATATATATATATATATATCTATTCACCCCAGCCCTTTACCTACCAACCTGTCGACCGATCAATCTCTGGCACCACTCTGACAGCCGCGATAAAAATATAATGGTACGGGGAATACGAGGCTGCCGATTTTGTCACTCTCGCTGATGCCGGGATTTTACTGTGGGGGTTTAACTGTGGGGCTTGAATGTAGGGATATATTGTATATGTGGGGGTTTATCTGTTGGGCTTAACTGTGGAGGTTTATCTGTGGGGTTTATCTGTGGGGTTTATCTGTGGGGGTTTAACTGTGGGTACTTAACTGTAGGGGTTTATCTGTAGCGGCTTAACTGTGGGAGTTTGTCTGTGGGGGTTAAACTGTGGGTGTTAAATTGTAGGGGTTTAGCTGTGGGGGTTTAACTGTCTGGGGCTAACTATGGAGGCTTAACAGTAAGGGTTTAACTGTGGGGGTTTATCTATGGGTTTAAATGTGGGGTTTTAACAGGGTGTTTAAGACTGTTGGTTCTACAGTGGGCGTTTAACAGTGGGGGCTTAACATTTGAGGTTTTACAGTTATGTTTTAACAATGGAGGTATAAATGACAAGATCTAATAATAATATAAAATAAAATAAACGGATAGCAGTACCAGTTGAATATTTAATACATACAATGGAAATTTATCAGTGAAAGCTTTATAGTAAGTTTTATCCGTTGTTTTAAAAACGACAAATAATGTGAACATTTCAGAGGCATGCTTAAAATGGCAGCATAAACTTGGGTAATTTAACATGGAGGTTCAAAAGTTGGGGTTAAGGTGAATGATAATTAACATTGGTTGGGATTTAATAACAGTGTTTATTTATTTATTTTGTATTGTGTTTTTGTTTAGAGAAGTCAAAGCATAAAATTATTACGAATTTGTTTTAAAGCGAGGCTTAAATAGTTGGATTTTGGAGTGAACAAAGTTAATAGTCGAACTATAGTGAGTCAACAAATTATGTTTATTTTGGAGAGACTAGCAGTGCAAGTATAGCAATGGGGGCTTAACACTGAGGGACAAATAATGGTGCTAAATAACGTGTAGGTTAATGAGTATAAACTCCATTTTAGGAGGAGCAAAGTATTGACAACGTATCGCAAATAGCTTCTTCAGGTTACTAACCAACCTCTACCAAAAAACATTAATGGTTTGGCATCCGGTGAAATAATTGAGTACTGGAATGTTTGAGTTATATAACGTAAACATGTCTAAAGCAATTTCAAAAGAACATAATTTAACAAGCAATTATCCACATATACTTTCCATAACCATAAACTAGTAGAAAACGACCCCTTGGGAAGGAGCAAAGGCTTTACCTTTATTGATCCTGTAGTGGACCGATAAGGGAGCATCATGATGGTGGTGATGGTGATGGTGATGATGATGGTAATGATGATTTGGTGATGGTGATGATGATGGTGATGATGATGATGGTGATGATGATAGTGATGGTGACGATGCTGATGATGATGATGGTGGTGACAATAATGATTATGTAGGTGGAGAAGTTTGTTTCAATGTAGATGTTCAAAAGGTGGTGGTTAAATGCTTTGGTTTAGCATTGGACAGCAACAGAGGAAGGTAGTAATGAGGCTTAAGGGGAGGCAGACCATTTTTCTGGACCCCTTCTCCCTAATGTTTAGCCCCACTAGTTTTGAGATTATAAGACGTTCGGCCCATTAGTTTGGCTATTTTAACAAATTTCGTCACATTTCGTTGTCAATTTTAAGAGCTTTCGTGCCATTTAGGTGCCGATTATTTCCTGGCGAGCGATAGCGAGCCTGCAATTTTAAGAGGAACCGGCCTTCGGCCGGGAAATTTTTCTATCGACAAATGTTCTAAGCTTGATGGAGGTCTAGGGAAGAAACTAAACAAAATATATGAATAAATAAATTAATAAACCAAACAAACGGTTTACCTCCCCTTAACGATGCGATTTATTTACCCCTACTGTATTGACGACCTCTTCTTAATTTTATTCCTGCTATATTTCGAAGCCTGTTAATTACTAGAGGCCCTTTATAAACTTAATAAAATCGTCTATTAGAAGCCAGAGTAAAGTTAAAAGGACGTCGCCAGTACAGAAGGGGTTAATGGGAAGCTAAGCATGGGAATTATTATTATGGTTATGGATAAATGTGACAAAATAGAAGTATCTTAATTATTATTATTAAAGGGTGAATTAACAGTGAAGATTTTAACAGAGAAAGTTCGACAGTAAATTATTTTTTGAGGTGAGGATGCACAAGGATGAATCCACCAACTCACTCTCATTCTCTCTCTCTCTCTCTTGATTAATTGATCGATTAATTACTTGATCGATTGATTGAAGTACATTAGGATAGGAGAGGTTAGATTGGGATAGGTAAGGATAAGTAAGATTACTATACAGTAGCTTTGGATAGATTGGATGAGAATGGGCTAGATTGGGATAAGTGAGGCTGGGATAACTTAGAAAGATAGAATCGGAAACATTAATTTGGGAAACATTGGCATTACGATGATGGGGGTTGACTTATACTAGTTTTCTGTTTTCGAGGCCCCCGAGTGTATATTGTTTTCGAGGCCCCCGAGTGTATATTGTTTTCGAGGCCACCGAGTGTATATTGTTTTCGAGGCCACCGAGTGTATATTTCGAGGCCACCGAGTGTATATTGTTTTCGAGGCCACCGAGTGTATATTGTTTTCGAGGCCACCGAGTGTATATTGTTTTCGAGGCCACCGAGTGTATATTGTTTTCGAGGCCACCGAGTGTATATTGTTTTCGAGGCCCCCGAGTGTATATTGTTTTCGAGGCCACCGAGTGTATATTGTTTTCGAGGCCACCGAGTGTATATTGTTTTCGAGGCCACCGAGTGTATATTGTTTTCGAGGCCACCGAGTGTATATTGTTTTCGAGGCCACCGAGTGTATATTGTTTTCGAGGCCACCGAGTGTATATTGTTTTCGAGGCCACCGAGTGTATATTGCAATGTTTCCATAAAGAACAGTCAGCGAGGTGAAGTATATTGATGTATATCCTGGTTGGAGTTAAGGGGGCCCACCTCGCTTTTTTTCTCTTTCTCTCCCTCTCTCTTTGGCTTGCATCCATTCGGCCCCATTCAGCCTACTGTCTTAAGACTTAACCCCATCCAGGTATCAATAATTTCCTGGCGAGCAGTAGCGAGCCAGCATACATATATTTTTGTTTTGACAGCAAGCTAAATTTGTACAGTTTTCGATAGAAAAATGTCTAAGGCGAAGCCGGACTTCTCCATACATTGCTGGCTCGCTATCGCTCGCCAGGAAGAAATCGACACTTGGATGGGGATAAATGTCTTAAAACAGTTGGCTGAATGGGGCCGAATGGACACAAGCCAGGGAAAGAGAGAAAAGGAGAGAAAGATAACAAAAAGCCGATGACCCCCCCTTAAGTGTTATTGATGTTGTGAGTACTTTATTAATTTTGAGTTTCTAGGGTCAGTAATAATATAATTCTAGAGAGTTATATATGACTTTACTGCAAAGAGCATTGCATTATGAAATGTGTATTTGCACTAGCTAAAAGGTAAGCCAAATAAATAACTCACTTTAGGTTTACTATAAAACAAAGATAAATTATATATTTACTTAAACTATCTCCATTTATTTAAACTTCATCCCTCAAAACTCTCACGTATATATTCTGGCCCAGAAAAGCGTTAACAACTCCCCATCGAGCTAAATTTTACACAACAGAGAAGCTCGCTTGAAGAAGAGATTCTAACGGGAAACGCTAACGAACAGGGGCTAACTGTTTTAACCTTGTTAGTATGATGGCGCCTTTCGTCATATTATTTTAGTAATCCTTGGATAATTATATTCAATCTACAAAGAACTCGTGAAAATATGAACACGATTAATTGAAAGAGTAATTAACTTACGTCATTTCTAAGTAGAATAAAATTGTTCATTGTTATCCATAATAAATATTGCATGATATCATTCGTCAAGCTTAGATTGGCTGCTGTAAAATCCTATGGGTATATAAAGGTAATTAAAGTGTTCCTAAAAATATACCATTTAAATGTATTTAATATATCACAAGCCTATCTACAGTATATGGATAAGATGGAATCAAATACTCAAAGCTGTCAATATATCCTGCTTCAATTGTATTACCTCTAAAATACCTCATATTTCAAAATATACAGTTAAACTAATTACCGATAAAAAATAAAGTTTCCAAAAAATAATTGCCGGCTGCAAATTGCCCCCAAAAGCGGGGATAGACTCTGATTTTTACGCTACACTAACACGATTCAACGGAGTGAGGTTTTAACTGGGTCGAACGAAAGAGGGAGGTAGAGAGAGAGTCGGTAATCTAATCTGAAAGGCACACGGCGCTAGCTAATGTATGTCTGCCCCAATTATGCTGCTAAACCGCCTCCACCCACCCCCTCTCTCTCTCTCTCTCTCAAACATACAGAGGATTACCCTTACTTCTCATTGTTCCTCTCTCTCTCTCTCTCTCTCTCTCTCTCTCTCTCTCTCTCATACATACGGAGGATTACCCATATTTCTCGTTTCACTTTATTCTCCTGTACCTAGATGTTCAATTCCGTTGATAGTCGGATAGGCAAGGCCTTTTCATTGGTGCTTCCCTAGGGTTTATATCATTATTCAATATTCTGTACTGTGGTAATTTTCACTTTAGTCTCACTGGGTCTAATTTAGCTTTTTGCTCTATAGAAATCGGTGTGAGAGGGTAGTAATAGCCGGTGGGGAAACCCAGAGGACAAATCGGAGGGGATTAACAGCAATTATTACAGAATGGACATAGATTCATTGGAGAGAGTACAACGTAGAATGACAAAAATTATCCATAATATTAGAAATTTTCCGTATGAAGAAAGGTTGAACAAATTAGGCTTACATTCGTTAGAGAGACGCAGAGTTAGAGGGGATATGATAGAGGTATTCAAGTGGGTTAGTGGGATTAATAAAGGGGACATGACAAATGTACTAAAGCTCAGTGATAGCGAAAGAACTCGTACAAATTGTTTCAAATTAGATAAATTTCGTTTCAGAAAAGATATAGGCAAATATTGGTTTGGTAACAGAGTTGTAGATGGGTGGAATAGGCTACCAAGTGATATAGTGGGATCAAGAACGATAGGGAGCTTTAAGATAAAATTAGATAGGCATATGGACGAGAAGGGTTGGGTGTGAGGGGGATCTACCAGGTGTGGGCCAATCGGCGTTCAGCAGACCCCCGTAATCTTGTGTTAATCCCTGCCCATTTTAGTGGGGGCAGTACTCAAGGTATTAGTGAGTTGGGCCTATAATTGGGCCTTGTAATTAGGATTGGGTATGACAGGGATCTGCCTTGTATGGGCCGATCGGCTTTTTGCAGACTCCCATTTTCATATGTTTCTTATGTTCAATGTTTGGGTAGCCTCTGGGCCCATGCGCAGCCAGCTGGGCAGGTGGGTGGCAGTTTTCTTGTCCTGGATGATGCTTGAGCGAGTCCTCTGGCCCAGCTCTCTACGGAGAGGCTTTGGCCAACTCTCCGGCGTCAATGGGGGGAGTTCTAGAGCTGTGTATGGCTTCCAGAGCCTGTAGGGTAAAAAGTGGGGTTATTTTGTGGCGTCAGGGCGAGGGGTCGTCCAAGGGCGCCAATGGTGGGCTCCTGGGACCTTCTCTCTTTGGCGGTGGCACGCTCCTCCAGGTCCTTGACCTGGTTTGCTCTTGGGAACCCTTGCCACCACTCTCGCAGTGTGTAGGGGAGCTTCTCCTTCCACTCCTGGGACAACTGCTTGAAATAGTTGTCTTCGGGGTACAGTAAGTTCTTGAGCTCCTGCAGCTCCGCACACAGCTCCTCAGCAGCTTCGCCTGAACACTCTGTGGCCGACTGAGGACTTTGTTGTCAAAACTCTATTTATTTTTGTTTTGGCCCCACTTGCCAGTCACTAACATATTTCTCTTAAGGTTACTTCAAGCTCCTTTATACCGTATCGGACAGGGGAGAACTGCAAGGGTCGCATAAGTCACTGACTGTGTAAAGGATGGGAGGAGGGGGAAGTTCGATTCACGAAAGGAGTCGAGGGGGGGGGGGGGGGAGGACTGTGTCGTCGTGAGGGGAGAATATAGAAATGGTGAGACAAGTAATCAAATTTACCCCAGGATACGACCTTGTCAATGCCGTTTTTACACTCCAGGTACCCACTTTTATGTCTGGGTGGGACAAGGCTAACACGAGAGCAGGTCAGCCCAATGACTTATGAGCAATCCTGATGGCTAGCCAAGTTCTCATTCTCGTGTTTTGATTGGTTGCAGGAAGCCACCAATCAGGTCCCTGGATTCATTTGTGCCACAACGATTCCAGGTACTCATTTTAGTCTGAGTGAGACGGAACTACACAGGAATTGGAGTTTGTTCAACACTCCTGGGCTACTTGGACCCTGGTGGCAAGCCAGGGAAATTTCACCCACCCCATGTATGTGTGGCAACATCTGATCTGTGTTGGTACCGGGCGTTCACCCATCCAGCTACCACCGTGCTGGTGCAGGGCCACCAAACCCACCCAGCAGCGGTGTGCTGGTACCAGGCGGTAAATCTTGAATCTTGAAGGGGGATAGACAGGTTGGGGAGGTGAGAGGTCTCTAAGGATTAGAGAGAAGTAAAGATGGAAATGAAGAGCAAAGTCGAAGAGTAAAAAAGGTGGAGGGCCGTCCTCCTTGCAATTCTTGGGTAATACTTAGATGTGACAAGTGAGAGTAGACGAAGAGCAGCAATGCACCGTGTGGACTGCCAGGTGGTGTTGGTGGTGTGGAGAGGCCGTTGATGTTGGTGAAGGTGGGAGATGGTGTTGTTTATGAAGCGGATGGTGAAGCTGAAGATTCTTGGTGGACTTGGTCTGTTTCCCCCCCTGTTGCTTCCCTTTAGTTATTTATATTAAACTATTTTTCTTAATTCTCCTTTATCACCTTATAGTAATCTCTCCCCACCGTTGATAGTACCCAATCAGTTGTTATTTCTTCAGAGTATTTTTGTTTCATTATAGCTGGAGTACAAGTTTGAAGATCTGTTGCAAATCTTAGCCATTCTTCATCTTTCCGTGGGAGAATCTTGGTAGCTGTGTCTCTAGTTTGAGGATTTGGCTTCTTGTCCCTCACAACTTGTGGTGTTAGAACAGGAGGGAGAGGAGTTGTCATGATGGTCTGTTCTGGTCTGTTCCTTAGTCCGCCCTCTTCTGGAATACTGCGTTCAATGCTGGTGCCCTTATTACCAAAAAGACATAAACAAGCTAGAACGAGTTCAACGTAGATTACCAATATGATACCTAGCCTAAAGAACAAACCATAAGAAGAGCGTCTTAGAGAATTAAATCTATTTCCTTTAACCCAGCGCAGATTAAGAGGTGACTTAATTAAAGTGTTCAAAATCATCAAAGGCATCGACAATATGAACTGTAGTAAGTACTTTACTATCGACCAATCTAATTACACGCGGGGAAACGGTTGCAAAATTATTGGTAAATCTTTTAACTCGCACGAATCTAAGAATTTCTTCTTCAATCGAGTTGTCAACTTGTGGAATGGGCTTCCCCGAGACGCTATAGACTGCAGCACCGTTGATTCATTTAAACTCCGCCTAGACAAATATCTCGCATCAAACCCGCGACTGATTGCGTTTGTAAATTAATAACTTTATTTTATCCTCCCCTCAGTTACTAACCCATCTGTCCCCTACTAACTTCCTAGTCCTGCCACGGACATTAGTTCCAGGGCAGTAGTTCCCTTTCCAATGTTCCCTTACCCACTCTAAACCACTGTTTGGACACTTGATCCTCAGTGTTTTGGAGGACAAGCAGCCTAGAAGGGTCACTAGACCTGTTGTTGCTTGATTTCCTTTGTACTCCTTTGTACTCCTTTGTACTTTGTACTCCTTTGGTGATGAGCTGGTATACTGGATCGGAGTAGAAGAGGTCTTGTTTTCTTCTTCTTTGTCTTCAGCATCAACTAGCTCGACATCCACCTCTTCTTCCTCGGAGTCTTCTTCATTCGATTCTTCTTGATGAGTTTCGAGGTCTTCTGGTGGTGTCGAAGCTTGTGCTGGTGCCCGGACGTCCGTTGGTTGTTCTGGCTCCTTCCGTTGTATGCTCAAGGGTCGTGGGAGCTGGAGTTTTGGCCTCCTGGTGTTCTTCGGCTTTGGTGTTTTCTTCCTGGATGATGGTGTATCACCCAGAAGATCCGGAGTGACGATCTCTGGTGGGATGACGATCGTTGGGAGTCCATTGGCCTTCAGAAGAGCAGGTAGAAGTACAGGTATTCGGCTTCTGTCCCCCCCAGCAAGCGCTATTGCAGTTTGAACTACAATAGTGATGATGTCGGTTTTGCTGGTTGTTGTTATTTTGGGGGGTTGTTGATCCTTGCCTCTTCTTAGGTGCATGTTTTGATCCAGATACAGCATGCCTGGATTCAAGTAGAGATGCCCCATCTGGTCCAGTTACGTTGGCTGCTTCTTCTCCTTTTTTCCCATTCTTAACTACAAATTCAACCTTCTCTCCATCCATGAGAGAAGGTATTTGATGTTGAGGATTTGGTGTGGTGATTTGTGATTTGTGATTTGTGGACAAATATATCACCTTTGTAGCCACTGGAGTAAATAAAGCCATATCCCTTCTTAGTGTTATACCACTTCACGGCTCCTAAATAGTGGATGGTGATGTTATTAGTAGCCATGGCGAGTGGTGGTGGTGGTGGGAGTATGGTCTATCCAATCAGAGAAGAAGAAGAATGTCGGTGAAAAACCGCCAAAAAACCGTGGTCGAATAGAGTGAGGCTGTTCTGGGGGATTTGTATGGCCCCAATCTGGGTCGAACTGTTGGTCTCTTGGTCATGGCTGGACCAATCACAGGCTGGGGCATTAAGAGTTTACTCCTCTGATCTAGGAACAGTTGGGTAGCTGGGGCGATTTTCCTTTCCAGAGTTGAGCTTTTCCATCTTCTGGCTTGGTGGAGTCCAGGGTCTTGACTGGTTGGCAGCTGGAGTCACAGGGACATAATGGGGGTGGGGTGACGTTGACCCAGCTCCTGGAGGTCCACGTACCTTACAAAAGACTTCATGTATTCTTGAAATCTGGAATTTTAGGGAATGTTGATTACGGTCCTTACTGAGAGCAGGGGGGAGGAGGAGGTGGTCTGGCTCTCTTCTGATGGCCCCACAGTAATCTTTCTAAAACCGGGGTAATGTGGTCATGTATTGCATACATGATCACTCAATTCCGTATCTTCATTTGATGTGGAGTACATAAAACTAATCCACACGTTTAATCATGTGACCATCATTGCTTAGTTTGAACCTTCAGAGCTCCACATATTCTAAAGATTCCAAAGAAAAAAAAAAAAAAGTGTTGTCTCGAATGAATTCGATACAGATTCCCAACGTCTCTCGGCCTTGGTGTACAGTACACTCTAAGACATAAATACTGGTTCTATGTGATCCCTCAAACAGTAAAGCGAATCTTCGTGATATACTGTATATAGTAGGTAAAACAACCAATAAAGAGATACGATTCAGTTGTGGATACTTTAAAAAAAACGAATGTCCTTGAGTGTACAGTCACGCTCACAAACTGTGTCCTTCCTTTTGGCTTGTATTAAAAACAAAATTATTTTCAAAGCCCAGACAAAACCATTATACTTAAGCATTTACCATCATAGTTGTGATATGAAGAAATAATATAGTGAAGGTGGGAAACGGCTTGACATGGCTGCTATCAATCACTGTCGGTGCCTGTATAATTAGCAGACCTGGTATACTGGAGACTTTTCACAAGGGGATTTATAGTATTCAGTTATAGACACACTTAAATAGAACTACAGAGCTCCAGACATTTCACATATACTTAGTAAGCTCAACTTTAGGAAACAACCTTTTGTAATTGGAGCCCTCAAACTGTAAACAAATATGCCAGATGTCACCAGATGTGTACCAATTATTGTAATAAAGGATGAACATGACTAGGAAAGATGTCGGTTTATAAATTCTTGTGTATTTTTCCTGAAGTTATCAGATTCGTACGATAAGATATCTTAACCCCCCCAGACATGAGTTGCTAACTTACTGATGGGGTGGCGGAGCGCCCGGTATTTCCCTCAAAACACTTTCACTGACACTGAGGTACCGGTAGAAGTCGGAGGTATTTGTGGTTGCCATCAACCGACAGATTCTGATCTAACTTACCTAACTTGCTGAGCTCAATATGACGCAAAAGCGTCATATAACTTACTTATTGAGCTATTTCACTAAGTTCATATGACGCGATCGTGTCATATGATACTCTTGGGCATACCGCCATATGACGCGATCGCGTCATAGATGTCGGAGGGGGTTAATCTTATAAATTGTTCATACATAATCTGATATATGTTTTAACTCACTACTTATGTCCGTACTTTCAATCCATGAGCATGGACAGTCTTAAGTTTAACTGCAGTATTAGATATTGGGTAGTATAATATTATTCCTATGACCTTAGATAATAATCATAAAGGGGTGAATATTTCCCAACCTATTCACGCATCTGTGAAACAGCAGGGCTCAGGAGCAAAGCAAATGTTTATGGCAGATAAATCCACTACATCCCAATTCCATGATCTCATGGTGCAAGATCTACCATAGTCGGTAGCGGAAATCTGACGGGTTCACTTTGTTCATTATGGATCTGCAAACAACTTGGTCATAGTGTTCAATGCCATGGAGGCAGCCGTTTAGGTGGAGTAGTGTGTCAAAGTTTCCGGATTAAAAAATACAACATAAAATAAAAAATCTTGCAGTGCAAGAGCCACCGTAGTTGGTAGCTAAAATCCGGCAAGTTCACTTGTTCACTTTGGCTCTGTGAACAACATTGGTAATTGTGTTCGATGTCGTGGAAGGAGCCCTTTAGAGGTAGTGCATCAAAGGTTCCAGAGATGATAAAACACAGCGAAAGGACCTACAGAGCAAGTGTATCAGAAATCTAGCAAGTTAACTTCGTTCATTTTTTGCTCTGCAAACTACATTGGTCTTAGTGTTCAATGTTGTGGAGGCAGCCGTTTAGGAGGGGTAGTGCATCAAAGGTTCCGAAGATGACAACCCTCACTCACTTCAGCAAAACACAGCCCTCTTCTTAATGGAATCAGGGGCTGGATACTCAAAACTGTCTTTACTTGGGGCACTTAGGACTTCCTAACTGACTTAGGGCGCCCTAAGATATGTTCCTAAATGGTTAGGAACTCCTAAATTGTCCTAAATCTTCTAGGGTGGCCCATGTTGTTCAGCCAATCACGGGGCTCCTTATATCCCATTGTTTGGGTGGATCAACCAATCACGGGACATTAATATCAGCTGATCAAAATAAACAAACGCCACTGTGGCAGAGAGAGATACCCAGCTGTTGTATTACCTTATTTTGTGCTTATGATCAATATATATAAATATATATAATAAATCGTGCAATATCCTATATTTAACCCCTAACAAAGTCCCATTTACATTGTTTATAGTAGGTCTAGGCTATAGGCTATTAGATTCTGCCAGGTTATATTTTCCCATGAACTCGATTTGTGTACAGTAGTTCGCAGCGTAAGCTATTAGGCTAGGCCTAGTCCAGATTAAGTTAGGATAGGCCACTTTCTCCCAAGTCCCATTTATAGTTTGTCACTAGGTTAGGGTAGGGAAAGGAGTATTTTGCCCCTGATGGCAATATTATGATGATATTAAGTCATGGGGGGTGAGGGGGGCCAAAACCTATTCTTGTAATCCACGGCAGTCAAACTAGACGGGGACGTGATCTTGAGCATGCGAGTAGTCTAAACAAGGCAGGCGATACGCCCAAATTCCTCCATCCTTACCTAGGGTAGGTTAAAGTAAGTTAGCCTAGGGTTTTTTTTGTTGGTAAAAGTTATGTTAGCGGGTGTACCGCCCGTTTTGTTTACATAGTCGCACACTCCCAGTTACATTCGCATCTAATTTGACTGCTGTTATTTGCCCCTGCTGGTAATATAGGCCTATATGAGGATGACATTAAGTCATGGGGGGTGATGGGGGCAAAGCCCCCTCACTAACTAATCTCTCCATAAATCAAACAAAGTAAAATGTATCAACAAAGTCTCCCTAGGCCTAGACACCATGTTGTATATATTATTTATATGTATTTGTTTTAATACCACATTTACCGATCTTCATATGCTAGGCCTATAGTCCTCCCACTAGGCTAGTAGGGTTGTATTTTAATATTCTTGGAAAATTGATAAAAATGCATGCAATTGCATAATGAAACAACTAACTCCTTATTAGAATCGTAAAAGGTAGGCTAAGTAAAGATTGTAAATTAATAATATATATAGGCCAAGCCTAATTTGACCTAGGCTAAACTCAATATCCACCACCCAAAAGGCCAAAAACCCCAGTGTGTGAAGTTACCAATAGCCTATATGCTGCTTCAAAATGGTCATGAGCCCCCAAATCCAGTATATTGAGTACATATTACACAAGTAATTCCATTATTGAAAGGGTTAATCAAGTCAAATCACAGAATCATAGGCTTGGAGAGTATCCTTTTATTTGGCTGTTTACATACATTCTTTCAAGCCTTAAAAAACGACCAAAACGTTATAAGACCACTAGTTCCATTACAAATTGTCACGCTGTAACCATTAATTACACTAGTTATATCCATAGCCTTCTTAAATGACAATGAAATTAGGCTAGAGTCACTTTGAGGCCGGCCATATTTAATCCACGCCGAGGCTCGGCCAATGTTTGGAGGTACACCCTAAATAACGGCTCCCACTATCATTCTTGTTACGCTGTTGAGTGTCCTAAGTCGAGTTAGAGTAGCCTCCGACCTACCCTAAGTCAGGACATCCTAACTGTTCACAAAATGGCTGCCCACAGCTTCTGAGTATGCCGTCTTAACTTGTTTTGAGTATAGCGTCATAAGCGGACTGGAGCAGTTATGGCGTCCTAAGTGAGATAGGACGAGATAGGATGTCCTAAATAGTTTTGAGTATCCGGCCCCAGGATAACAAGTGTATCGGTCTTAGACATAATCCTATCTGCAATTAGAAAACTAAGGTTCCTGGACAACTCAAGAAAAAGACGGTTTCAATCAGTACATATGAACCAACTATAAATTCATTCAGTGCCAACATAACGGTCTCACCAAACCTAACAATCATTAACTTCGATAAGAGTTGAAATGGCACTGGCTGAGAACGACAGTTTGAAATGGCTTACCGGTGGAGTACACCGGAAAAGTATAATTTATGGACTAAATACGGCAAAGAAAGGTTATACCTGGAGATTAACAAATGGCCTGGTTTCCTTAATAGAGCATGACCTACTGTATATCATACACTACAAAAACATTTGTCTAAATTTGGGTTATAATCTAGACATGCGATTACACTTTTCTCCTTAATCAACATCAAAAGCCCATCATAACATACTTTATGCTGCACTATTATTATCATAATTTAATTTTCGTATCCTACTTACATTATTTAGTAAGAGCTCGAGAGTGTTAACTTTGGCAATGAGGCACTGGAGATGGTGGACAAGTTTTACTACTTGGGAGATACCATCTCTAGCGGTGGTGGGGCGAGGCCGCAACTATCGCCACATATTAGATGCAGCTGGGGAAAGTTATAGAACTGTTGCCACTACTTACTAGGAGAAGACTCCCTCTCCCCTTGGAGGGAAAGGTTTATGCTTCCTGTGTTAGAAGCGTAATTATATACAGTATGCTTCAGAAACATGGCCTATCAAAGCAGATGATATCAACGAGTGGAAGATGGGCATAGTGAGATAGATGTGTGGAGCCAAACAATATGATAGGATACACTGAGGTGACAGTTAGGTATCAAGAGTATCAGTGATGAGATGTGTACTAGTAGGCTTGGATGGTTTGGACATGTGGGTGTAATGCCTGGATTGTGGCAAAGTATCTGTAACTGCATTCGATGCTGAAATCTGCTTGAGCTATCACGCCAAGTGGAGTACTTCTCTTGGTGTAGCGGCTAAGGCGCTCGCCTCCCACGTGGCGGGCCCGAGTTCGAATCTCGGCCGGGCCGCGCCCAAAAACATTTGGGGCGAATTTCCGCATCAGATTCAGTTCGGATGTGATTGTTAAAATTGTAAATTGTAATTGTGTGTCAATGTAAAGTCGGCAAAAATAGTATGGTGCCGTTTCGAGGTCACTTCACTGGTGGCAGCTGTAAAGGGATATCTGAGAGGCTTGGTTGGGGAATCCCCATGGTGTACTGGATTGCCTTAACTGGTCGGCTACAACAGTTGCTAAGGCTAGAGCTCTCAGAAATTCTCAGAGATGATGTCCCAGTGACTCCGGTTCGTTGGGGAGGTATGGTAGCGGGTTCCTGCACTGCCTCCTCGCTGTGGTGTGTGACCCGCCCGGCAAGTGACGGATATAAGGAATGTCGCTGGTGATCGTTGTCTCGGAGCCTCGCTGTAGTTGGCACGCTCAGACTTGTGCCTCGCTTGCTTTCGCTCGCTCGGAGTCTTCGCTACCTGAACGAAAATGTGATGTAATGCCTGGATTGTGGCAAAGTATCGGTAATTGCATTCGATGCTGAAATATGCTTGAGCTATCACGCCAAGTGGAGTACTTCTCTTGGTGTAGCGGCTAAGGCGCTCGCCTCCCACGTGGCGGGCCGAGTTCGAATCTCGGCCGGGCCGCGCCCAAAAACATTTGGGGCGAATTTCCGCATCAGACGCAGTTCGGATGTGATAGTTAAATTTTTTTTAAATTGTAATGGTGTGTCAATGTCAAGTCGGCAAAAATAGTATGGTGCCGTTTCGAGGTCACTTCATCCACCCTCCTCTCTCTTACTTATGCCTAATATCCTAATCTTTTCTAAAGATGTAGGCTACTTTCTAACTTCTCTTGGTTTAATACTAAGAAGGCATACGGTCCGGACGGTGTTCCTCCTGATGTACTCAAAAACTGTGCTTCCGTGCTGACTCCCTGCCTAGGCAAACTCTTTCGTCTCTGTCTATCCTCTAACGTCTTCCCTTCATGCTGGAAGTTTGCTCTCATTCAACCTGTCCCAAAGAAGGGTGACCGCTCTCAACCCTCCAACTATCGTCCAATTGCTCTCGTATCTTGTATTCCTAAAGTTTTTGAAACTCTTCTTGCTACCAAATGTCTTAAGCATTTCTCTTCTTATAATCTGCTCTCAGATCGCCAGTATGGCTTCCTTAAGGGTCGCTCTACTGGTGATCTTCTTTCATATCTTACTAACTCTTGGTCATCCTCCTTTCGGGACTTCGGTGAGACTTTTTCTATAGCACTAGACATATCGAAAGCCTTCGATAGAGTCTGGCACAAATCTTTAATTTCTAAACTACCCTCCTTCGGTTTCTACACCTCCATCTGTGCCTTCGTCTCTAATTTCCTTTCCGGTCGTTCCATAGCTGCGGTTGTGAACGGCCATCGCTCACTTCCTCGCCCTATAAACTCCGGTGTTCCTCAGGGCTCTGTCCTATCTCCTATTCTCTTTCTAATTTTTTATAAATTATCTACTCAACTGTACCTCAATTCCCATCCATTCATATGCAGATGACTCGACCTTACACTACTCCATTAGTTTTTCAGAACGCCCCAGCCAGCAATCCCTCAACGACAAACGTAATGAAGCCATAGAAGTCTTAAATTCTGATCTAACTACTATCTCCAATTGGGGCAGAAAAAACCTTGTCTCCTATAATGCTTCCAAAACCCAATTTCTCCATCTATCTACCCGTCCGGAACTCCCAGCGGACTATCCCTTATTCTTCAACAATACAAAAATCAATCCTTCATCTTCTCTCAATATTCTTGGTGTGTCTTTTTCTTCTGCTATCATTTGGGAGGACCATATTACCAGTCTTGCTAAGGCAGCCTCCCAGAATCTGGGTGTGCTCAACCGCCTTAGGGGGTTCTTTACACCTGCACAGCTTCTTGCTCTGTACAGGAGCATAGTGCGTCCTTGTATTGAGTATTGTTCACATGTGTGGGGAGGTTCCTCTCACACCGTTCTCCTAGACAAAGTTGAAAGGAAGGCCTTTCATATCATTAACTCCCGTCCACTCACCAACTCTCTGCAATCTCTCTCTCTCCGCCGCAATGTTGCATCTCTCTCGCTATTCTATCGCTACTATAATAATCAGTGTTCCTCAGAGCTTTCCCAGTGTATACCACCTCCTTTACGTAGGGCACGTGGTACCCGTCTTGCAACACAATCCCACCCCTACTCTGTGCAACTCTCCAACCCAAGAGTGAAACGTTACTCACAAACTTTCTTCCATTCAACAGCTGAGCTCTGGAACTCTCTCCCAAAATCAGTCTTTCCCTCTTCCTATGACTTAAATTGCTTCAAACTCTGTGTGTCCAGGCATTTTGGCTCGAACGTCCCTTGATTTTGGCCCGGTCACTCTTTTAACTATGGGGGAAGCACTCGCTATAGGCAGTTCTGCCTTTTGCCTCCCTCACTCACATAGAAAAAAAAATAAATAAAATAGACAGACGAACATTTACGTATATCCATACCCAGCACATCATACATATACGGTGTTAATACGAGACTGCATGCACACATATCTTATTGTATTGTACCATAATATATAAATGTGCATACACACATACACACACACACAAATAACAAAATGCATGTCGACCGGCACATTACGCCGCACTCAGATGGACTATGTGATGGCGTCGACCAGACGAAGTGTAATGGATTATGACGGAGTGTAATAAAGTCATCCGGAGTTGTACAAAATATATTTGGAGTCGGACCGAGCTGTAAACAAATGCCCGAAGTCGGAACTAAACATTTGAACATGCACAAATATTTTGAGGCCTGTCCCAAGTGCGACGGACTCAGCGGGATGCTACAGAGTATTCCGGAGTTGGACGGAGTCTCTCCAGGAGAACATGGTGATTCCATGCTGAGTCAATACTCGGCTGCACTCGGCTTAAAACTCCTGGATGTGGGAAGGGAGCATAAAAGTTCCTCACCCCATCCTTAAATCTAATCACACATATCTACCTCACCGTTCTCTTTTCATTCCGTTTCTATCAATTATTATTTTAACCGAGAACGTCTCGTCTCCGAGGGATAGGTCCTTGCACTCATAACACGAAGCATACAGATTTCCCTTTAGATGGAGTGAGAATCCCCTCATGGTTAACCCGTACAGCCCCAGCGACGCGTCTGACGAGTCGGCGATGTATGTAACGCACAGCCCCAGAGACGCGCCTGACGCGTCACCCTAATTGCGCCGACCGTAACCTCAGGTGTAGCCACTCAAGAGGGCTCAGATTTGTATGGGAACTGTGTACGTATCCCACGCAACCGTGCCGATGGTTGAAATATCTCAAAGTCCACGTGCGTGCGCGTGAGCGCGCAATAACCTGGTTTTTTGGGGTAATTGCCTTCAATTTTTTACTCTTGTAAAATACGTTTTCGGGGGCTCTGTAGGACCATTTTTTAAGCTTTTTGAGCGTTTTTTCGTGGTTTTTCCTTCATTTCTAACCCATTCGCTATTGTTTCTGGAATAAAACCGTTTTTTGAAAACCGGCCGGGTTCTGGTGAACAAACATTACAAAACTAGCCGGGGTTCCACGGGTTAAAGGAGGCAACAGCTCTCTGAATTTCCCACGGCCGCTTCTGACTCTAGCAATGTACTGTACCTTGATATATGTGTTTAATTAACTCCTTCAGACATATTATGTTCCAGTAAGTCCACGGAGGCGGGCGCCCGGTATCATTGCCACTGCACCACACAACTGTCAAAACCACACTGCTGGCCGTTAGAATTGTCGGAGGAACCTGGGGTTGCCACCAACCGACATCTAACTTACCGGACTTACTGAGCTCCATATGACGCTAGTGTGTCATATGGACTAATTGGAGAGGCATGTAGATAAGTCCATATGACGCGATCGCGTCATTTGAGTTTTTGGTCATAAGTTCCATATGACGCGATCGCGTCACATATGTCGCAAGGAGTTAAAGTATGCATGTACATATCGCTTTCGTTGGTAAATACACATATATACATATACATACCGTTCTGTATATATATCTTTACTCAGCAAATAGTACATACATAGATTAATAGGAACACTGCATACACACATATCCTACGTTAGTATACACAGTGGATACATAAATAGACAGATATACACACATACAGTACATAAATACCAGCACATAATGTATATATAGATCTGGTACGACCCTACATGCATGTATAACTTACCTAGATTTATGGATACACAAATAGAGAGAAAGACAGACACATGCACACCTGCATACCAGCATATCATAAATACATATGGTTAATGCAAGACTGCGCATACACATTTGTCGGAATTCATAATTATATACTATAGATAATTGGATAGGTAAACAGATATACAAACACGTACAAATTAGCATACCCAGCAAATCATGATACATAACGTTAATGCAAGCCTTTGTATACATATTTCTTAGCGCTAATACAAGCCTTCATCTACATATTACCTATCTAAATATATACTGTAAATAGAGAGACAGATAGACCTACAGACAGACACTTGCATAAATGCACACCCAGAACATCATACATACTACATAGTGTTAAATCAAGCTTCATGCACAGGCTTACATGCTTTAACACTTCAACATATATACACACATATATATATATATTTATATATATATATATATATATATATATATATATAATATAACATAACCGTAATCCATAAATGCATGCATAGGAATTCATATTGTTCATAAGGTTATTGTAAGCATAAATTGTGTTTGCAAGCATGCCATACATATAATCTTTATCAATATTCATATTTGGCACCCTTTGCCGCCAGCAAGCCCTTTATAGGGAAACCCAGGCTGGTCCACAAACGGTCTACCAACTTCATAGACGATATTGTTAAAATGATTAAGCGTTTGGTGATTGTGCTTCTCTTTCCTCATCTGTTTGATGCTACGCGTCTCCTTCTCGAACACGCTTCGTTCTTCGTGGGCCAGTGTTCAATGCATCAACACGTCTCCCCCTTCGTTCCTGTGCACTCTTTCGTCTCTCTCTCCAGTTGCTCTTGTGTCTTTTACAGTGATTCATCATTGCATTTAAGAGGTCTTGAAGCAGCTAGGAAGCATTTCAGCTGATTAGAGTGCACTAAGAGTGTGTTTTCTTTACCAATCGCTGTCTCTTGAAGATACCTAGTCTGGCCCAATGGTGAGAATAAAATTGGGTTCACATATTGTTTTGAAGAATTTTGTTTTATTATATTTAGCTAGTCTTTGCTTGTGGGAGGCTTGTGTTCTCTTAGCTTTCCAGGTTCTTCTATGAGGGCTCCACACTTCGGCCTGTGAGGTTGTGTGTGGACTGGCACCGAGTGATGGGTTGAGTTTTGTGTTCACTGCCTCACTTGGTGAGAGGTTTATCGATAATTAGGGGTTCGTCCCCTATGGGGAAACACTATTGTAATCATTAAACCCGGTTTTTCATCCAAATGTTTCTTTCGCGCCGGTTTCGACACAATAACTCCAGAACCGCTTTTTGGATCGGGATCAAACTTTCACAAGAGGTGCGTTTTTGTATTGGGCAACTTTTGATATGCTAAACATCCGGCATAGCAGCCAAACAGGTCCGTGGCAGCCGATTTCCCGAAAAACTTGACGCCTAAATACCGCCTCTCCCACTCTTAGGAAACGACTGGGCTTTGGCATACGGACTCCCCTACTAATGCTCCGCAAATGTTATAGAGAAGGTTTTGCTTTTGCACGTGGGTTTTTTTCCGGCAATCTTGAAAAAACCTCTAATTCCTCTTAAAATTCCCCATCTTGAAAACTACGCCGATGATCAAAGCCATGCTTGCATAGTTGGGTGAGGCTCGCGATTCCGAACGTGTTGATAACAAAAGAATATAAATGGGTGGAATAGTTTGGCCGCAGCATTGAAAACTGTCTATTCTTAAATGACTTTAAAACCGCATTCGCTACCCACACAAAGTTTACCGTCTACAGTCTA
>CM064554.1:16297869-16374206 GCA_032716605.1 Paralithodes platypus
AGAGAGAGAGATGACAAATGAAAAAGCGCGAACACAAATAACCTTTAGGATGGGCAAATAAATGTATTAAAATTAAGATTAGTACATATATCACTAAGACAAAAATAAAATGTAGTATTAAAACACTGAACTGCGAATTAAAAGGGACCGGAAGTAAAGTAATGGATAGTAATTAACAGGGTAACACAAATACTAGTGAAGGGTGCCCACCACGCTTTTTTTTTCCCTTTCTGTCCCTATCTCTTTGGCTTGTATCCATTTCGGCCCCAGTCAGTCTACTGTTTTAAGACGCTTACCCCCATCCAGGTGTGTCAATATTTACCTGGCCCGAGCCCCCCCCCCCCCGGTAAGCCAGCCATATATCGATATATTTGTTTTGACAGCAAGCTTAAATTTGTACATTTTTAGATAGAAAACTTGCCTCCGGCCCAAAGCCGGATTTCTACATTCAATGGTGGCTCGCCATAGCTCGCTAGGAAGAAATCGACACCTGGATGGGGATAAGAGTCCTAAAACAGTTGGCTGAATGGGGCCGAATGGAGACAAGCCAAGGGAAGATAGAGAAAAGGAGGAGAGAACGATTTTAAAAAAGCCGGTGACCCTCCTTAACTGTGGTCGGAGAAGAAGCTCCAAAACTGTGCGTGATCTGTATCCTGCGAGGGGCCACGACAGGCCACCTATGGATGAGGGAATAGAAGATACTTATAGAAGACGAGGAAAGAGAGAATAGAAGGAACGTATAGAGAAGAGAAAGGGAGAATAGAAGATAATGTATAGAGAGAGAGAAAGACGCGATAGACGATAACGTTATAGAGAAGAGAAAGAGAGCATAGGAAGATAACGTATAGAGAACGAGAAAGAGAGAAGAGAAGATAACGTATAGAGAAGAGAAAGCGAGAGAAAAGAAGATAAAGTTATAGAGAAGAGAAAGAGTGCAGAATGAAAGATAACGTATAGAGACGAGAAAGAGAGAATAGAAGATAAAGTATAGAGAAGCGAAAGAGAGAATAGGAGATAACGTATAGAGAAGAGGAAACGAGAGAATAGAAAGATAACGTATAGGTAAAAGAAAGAGATGAGAAAAGAAGATAACGTATAGAGACGAGAAAGAGAGAATAGAAGATAACGTATAGAGAAGAGAAAGAGAGAATAGAAGATAAAACGTTATAGAGAAGAGAAAGAGAGAATAGAAGATAACGTTTGGTATAGAAGAAGAGGAAAGAGAGAATAGAAGATAATCATATAGACGAGAGGAAAGGAGTAATAGAAGAGACGTATAGAGAAGACGAAAAGAGGAATAGAAGATAACGTAATAGAGAGCAGAAAGAGGGAGAAGAGGAAGATAATCGGTATAGAGAAGAGAAAGAGAGAATAGAAGATAAACGTTATTATAGCGAAGAGCAAGAGGAGAATAGAAGATAAAACATATAGAGAAGAGGAAAGAGGAGAATAGAAGAGAACGTATAGAGAAGAGAAAGAGAGAATAGAAGATAACGTATGAGAGAAGAGAAAGAGAGAATAGAAGATAAAGTATAGAGAAGAGAACGAGAGAATAGAAGATAATGTATTAGCGAAGAGAAAAGAGAAGAATAGAAGATAACGTATAGAGAAGAGAAAAGACGAGAAGAGAAAATAACGTATAAAGAGAGAAAAAGAGAGACAGAATATAGAAGATAAACGTATAGAGAAGAGAACGAGAGAAGTGGAATAGAAGTACAACGTATAGAGAAGAGAAAGGAGATAATAGAAGATAAAGTTATAGAGAAGAGAAAGAGAGAATAGAAGATAACCGTACTAGAGAAGAGAAAGACGAGAATAGAAGAGACCGTATAGAGAAGAGAAAAGAGAGAATAGAAGATAACGTATAGAGAAGAGAAAAGATGAGAATAGAAGATAACGGATAGAGAAGAGAAAGAGGAGGAATAGAAGATAAAGTAGGAGAGAAAGAGAAAGAGAGAATAGAAGATAACGTATTAGAGAAGAGAAAGAGAGAGAGGAATAGAAGATAACGTATAGAGAAGAGGAAAGAGAGAATAGAAGCTACACGTATAGAGAAAGAGAAAGAGAGAATAGAAGATTAAGTATAGAGAAGAGAAAGAGAGAATAGAAGATAAAACGTTTAGAGAAGAGAAAGAGAGAATGAAAGATAACGTATAGAGCAGAGGAAAGAGAGAATAGAAAGATAACGTGATAGAGGAAGAGAAAGAGAGAATAGAAGGAGATAACGTATAGAGAAGAGACAGAGCGAGAAGAGCAACCGATACCGGTATAGAGAAGAGAAAAGAGGAGAATAGAAGATAAAACGTATAGAGAAGAGGAAAGAGAGAATAGAAGATAAAGTCTTATAGAGAAGAGAAAGAGAGAATATAAGATAAAGTATAGTGAAGAGAAAAAGAGAGAATAGAAGATAACAGATAGAGAAGAGGAAAAGAGAGAATAGAAGATACAAAAAAAAAAAAAAAAAAAACGGTATAGAGAAGAGAAAGAGAGGAATAGAAGATAATGTATAGAGAAGAGAAAGAAGAGTGGGGGTAGTGGAAAACGTCAAAGGTGTATGCGCTAGAGTCACACGAGCCCTTTTCCGAAGCAATTTTTATGGGCAATTTAGGTCTGGAAGCTTACAAAAATACAGTTTTGTCAGAATTAGGCAGCCTAACATAATCTCTATCTTCAGTCTAGTCACCGATACCAGTGCGAAAAAGCCCCCAAATAGTATGAGACAAAACTTGCTCATAGAAAACTGACGGAAAAAGGCGCTAGTGTGAGGGGCTTAAGGGGAGGCTGGCCGTTTGTTTGGTCTATGTAATTCATGTATTCATATATTTTTTTAGTTTCCTTGCTAGACCTCCATCAAGCTTAGAAAAAACACCCCTAGATTACCCTTTCAAGATAAATTTGTACATTTTTCGGGGGACAAATTTCCAGGCTGAAGGCCGGTTCCTTTTAAAATTGCAAGCTCGCTATCACTCGCCAGGAAATAATCGACACTCTTAAAAGCGGCACGAAAGGTCATAAATTTGACAACAAAATGGGGCGAAAGTTCTAAAAATCGCCAAACTAATGGGCCGAACGCCTTAAAATCTGAAAACTTCTGGGGCTAAACATTAGGGTGTGAAGGGGGTCCAGAACAACGGTCTGCCTCCCCTTAAGGTACAGAAGACAGAAGAGATAATGAGACGAGATCCTGTAGGAAGGGGGGTGATTTTCCAAGAAAAGAAGTTAGAGTAGAGAGAGAGACGAGAAGGGGAAAGCATGTGTGGATGTAAAGAATCAGGGAGAGGCGATACAAACAAAGATGAAAAACGCGAGTTACAGGGAAAACGATCTTTGTTGCTTGGTAATGAAACACGGAAAATGAGTTATAATGGTATAGGATAGAGAGTAGTGGCGAGAAGTGAAAGCATTTTAGTTCACAAATAATTGTTTCAGATATTAGAGAAAACACGACTTGTGGACAAAGAATATAGATAATGGGGTATAGGGGGAACAGAAAAGAAAGTAAAAACTAGAGTGAAGTAGAAATGCAAATAATGTTGTAGTAGATTAAGGGGGGTCAACGTGTTTTTGTTCTCTACTTTTCTATCTTTCTCTGGCTTGTATCCATTCGGCCCCATTCAGCCTACTGTTTTAAGACGTTTATCCCCATCCATACTCCCCATCTTTACTGGTGAGCGGTAGCGAGCCAGCATATTTTTAAATGTTTTTGACAGCAGGCTAAATTTGTAAATTTTTCGCTTAGAAAAATGTCTCCGGCGAAGCCGGAGTTCTTCATATAATGCTAGCTCGCTATGGCTCCCCGGGAGGTAATCGACACCTGGATGGGGTTAAACGTCTTAAAATAGTTGACTGAATGGGCCGGAATGAATACAAACCAGAGGAAGAGAGGAAAAGGAGAGAAATAAAACAAAAACAGGGTCAACCCCCGTAGGGTACAACGCAATGATGGAAATAGAGAAGTTTGCTAGTATGTATTTTGATTAACGTCGAGAGAGAGAGACGAGAGAAATGAGAGAGGAGAGAAGAGAGAGGGGGGGGGGGGGTTTCGGCTTTTGTTTCAGGGATCGCGGAGTTTGCAGGACAATACCAGGCATTATGAGGCGGGTCGTGGCGGAAATAATGATTCTGTACGAGGAGGAGGAATAATGGTGAGAGAGAGATGAGAGACAGGGGGGGGGGGGAGGGGGGTAGATATATTTGAGGTGATAGTGGCTGCTTTCTGGTCTGGTAATTAATTAATTATTTATTTTAGTGTCCTCGCTAGATCTCCCAACTTAAAAAAAAAAAAATAGGACTAATTTAGATAAAAACTAATTTAGATAATTTTAGACTAAAAACTAGATAAATTTGTACATTATTCGGTAAAGCCAATGTCCTGAAAGAAGGCCGGCCTCTTATTCTTACATGCTCGCTATCGATCAGTCAGGAAAAAATCAACACCTAAATGGCACGAAAGTTCTTAACATTGACCACGAAATGGGTGAAAGGTGTTAAAAATCGCAAAACTAATGGGCGGAAAGTCGTTAAATCGCAAAACAAATGGAGCTAAGCTCGAGGGAGAAGGGGTGGCGGGTCCCCCCAGAAAAATTACCCTTCTCCCTTTATGATAGATGGGATGGTAAATGAAGAAATATATTACGAATGAGTGAAATAAGTAAAATATAAACATTGTCTAAGCGCATAAGGAATATGATGGAATATGGTAGGAAGGAGTGATGTGAATGACAGCATAATGTGGGAAGGAGTGGGGGAAATTGTAGATATTGTGGGAAAGACTGACAATTATATAGAAATGTTGTGCGGAAGGAGTGAGGAGGCGAAAGGTTCAGATTTGGGAAGGAGGTGAAACAAATGAAGAAATATTGTGAGCCCGAGACCCAATAAGTATAAGACATGTGAGGGAAGAGAAGGAATATTGTGGGAAGGAGTGAAAACAAATGAAGAAATATTGTGGGAAAGACTGACAATTATAAAGAAAGGTTATGGGTAGGAGTGGGGATAAGCGATAGGACTATTGTGGGAAGGATCGTGAACGAAATGAGGAATATTGTGAAAAGGAGTGCGGGAAATACATGAATAGTGTGGGGCAAGGAGGTGGTGAGTGAAATAAAGGTATACTGTTGGATAAAGTGAGGGACATGGGGGAATATGTTGGATGAAGCGAGGGAAAGGAAGGAATGTTGTCTGGGAAAAGTGATATTGACTTATTAATGTTGCAAGAAGAACGGTCAAGGGCTAAACCAGCGTGGGCGTGGTTTCTTCATGGTGGCTGTGCAACTATGACTCTCATGCGACAACAGGGTTCTCGGTGGGAAATATCTATCTACATAACAAGCTTAAGTCATGCACCTGCAGATAAAACGGCCGATTAATTAATATTGCCGTACACCAGCAACTCATTATCCCTAAGAAGAACATGAACAAGTTGAAGTTGACCATTCCTAGTTCTTTGTCGTTTTGTAGCAGATACAATGTAGGAGAAATAGGTACCGTATTTCGTTCCGCACTCCAGACAAACAAATTTCTCTATGTAATCCGTGGATTAGAAGATTGAGGTCAACGAAAACTGAAGAGTAAACCATAGGTGTTGTTGGAAGAATGTTCGCCACACCAGAGATTAATAACGATTGGCTTACCAATATTAAACTGGTCGACAGACTATCTCGTTTCTACTTTACACCAGAAGTGAAGGCTGACCCTGATGCCGAGTGCATGTACCAGTTGGCCTGTAAGTGTTGTCATCATTTTATATAGTAAAATAGATTAGTATGAAGGAATTAAGAGTTGTGGTTTATATTAATTACCAGTTAACTAATCAGAGGAGTTAATCATACATAACAAAAATATATTCGTAATTAAATCATGTACGCATTTTATGTCCATGGGAGAGGAACAGGACTTATGTGGCCCACTGTACATTACAGTTTGTTAGCAAGGATTAGGTCAGTTGTATCGTATATCGGCGGGCAAGAAGGAAGAAGTACTGCGCAATTTAGCAGACAGTAGATAATTAGCTTACAATAATTTCCAGAAATATGCCGTGAATCAAAACTTGAGTCAGGAGGATTACAACCACAGTTCTATTGATCTCTCCAAACCCTCTCCCCTGGTGAAGATGTAGAGAAAAGCAAGTATTATGAGCGGGTATGAATTGGCAGTGATCGGAAAAGAGAGAGAGAGGAGAGAGGTTAGAGTTTGAATTAGATGTAGAGTTCAGTTGAAAAGGTGACCCTTAAGGAAATTATTGAGAGCACTAACGTTTATTGGGAGAAAGAACGTTCTGTAATCTCGATACCGTCATTTAGAAACATGAAGAGACAAAATTGTTCAACAGAAACATAAAGTGAAACAAAAGATCGCTGTAAAAGTGCATTATTATATATTTGAGGGCACTAAGTAGTTAATAAAAACGTGGAATGTTACTATAATATTCCTTTAATAATGCTTATCTGAGTACTTTTAAAACTCGCGGTGAATTGCCTATGATAACGCTCTTCAAATCTCTAGTGCTACCCGCGGCTTGACTACTGTAGAGTATTAAACATACCCATACAAAGCAGGTGAAATAAATGACGTAGAGAGAGTGTATAAAGAAAGTTCACTTCGCATATAAGTTCGATAAAAAATCTACACTATTGGGCGCGTTTAAGAGCACGGAATCTGTACTCACGGGAAACGTAGAAGAGAACGTTACCTAATAATTATACACCGTGGAAAATCGCAGCGGGTTTAGTACCAAACCTAAATTAAAAGTAGTCATGAAATTCAGTGATAGGAGAGGCTTGGATTGCCTAAATCCCCCGGGATGAATAACAGGGGTGCTATGGGCTCTCTGCGAGAGGGTTGGTTATCCAACAGAGGCCCAAGTCTCTTAAAACAAACTCCACGGCGAGTTAAGAGACATGAGGGACATCTCGTTAGAAAACTTCAAGAGAGCCCTGGATGTCGAAATGCAAAAAGTGCCAGACGGGCCCATCCTCGCAAGGGAGCGAGCTGTCGCTTCAAACAGTCTACTGCACCAAATCACCACCCATAACGAGGGGTGTCGCGCTCCTTGGTGCCGCTAGAAGAGCAGGCGACGAACACATCCAAAGGTATCTTCCAAAGGTAAGATTGACGTAATTAGCTAATGAGTAATAATAACCGAATACCAGTATGTATATAATGCTTGTATAACTAAATGTATTAATTTAATAAGTTCTAGTTATATCCCAAGCATAAACTCCAAGCTTATGTTTTATAATGGCACAAACTAAATAAAATAGAAACATGTTGTTACTGTAAACAGAATAGTAGAATAATATTTGTCATTTTTAATATTAACAATAAACAATCATAATCATCATTATCATCTAGGTATTTATGAAATGCCAGTTTTTACTTTACGAAAATTCACTAACGATTTCAACGAGTTACCACAGACCTTACCCCTGATAGATTGTTACAAAATTAGCATTCACTCTAGTTTCCTATTGATGAATAGAGGCATAGTTTTAGCGTTGGTCGAGTAACAGCCTTTTGTGTGTGTAATGTACTGATATGTTTGATGCATACTCGTTGATGCAGGCCTCCAGCAAAACGCCACCTTCATCTAAGAAAACAAGTTGATACAAATCACTCCTTTCAGAAATCATAATGTCATTGAGTATGTTTAGATGAATGGAACAATGTAATGCATCTAATGTCAGTGTTTTTTATTCGTTGTTAATGATGATAAGTAGATATATGGATAGGACGGGGAGATATATAGACAGATCTTTACAGATAGATCGATAGACTGATAGTCAGATGTACATGGCTACGCAGACAAATTGATTAGCAGAGAAAACAGAGATACAAATAGACAGACAGACAAACTAGATCGATAAACAGATACAAAATATATAAAAACAGGGAACGAACGCAAACAAAAAATAACAAAGAAAGCATATAGACGAAACGAATAAGAAGCATACAACATTTAAACTCCACAATCTCACACCAAACAGTTCCCACTGAATGGCTAAAGATCATCAGCCTCCCGGGGAAATACAGAGATTGATGAATATACAGTAAATATATATATAATATACAATTACCGAGCTATACAGTAAATAATGATATATATATGTCACTGCCAGAAGATATGTCTAGCTGTAAGTGTGGAGGGCCCTGGGGAGGCTAGTTGCTTGCTATCCCTCTTCCTAGCTTCCCTCGTGGCTAGCAGGACGGACGCCTGTAGTCTGTGTGGCCGGTTGGCTAGTACTATAATTAATTAGGTTATTAGCCTTTGTGCAATTCTTCGTTTATCATAAATTTACACAGTGTTGTCTTCATGTTTTACTTGATTACTTTTGTATTGCTAGTGAGCGCCCAGGCTGCCTAGTTAATTGTATGTTCTGGCGGTGCGGGCGCTCCCCGTTTCCCTCCCTCGCTTGGATGTGGGCCGCGACCGCGAGAGATTACTTCAGTTCTGAGTCTCGGCCCTCGCTTGGACAACATCAGTCTGGTGTTGGTAAGCTTGCTTCCTTTTTGTTTCCTTAAATACTGCCATTAAATATATATTTTTCTTAGTAGACTGAAGCCAGAGCAGGGTTGGAGTCTATTAACAATATTGTTTTTTGAGTGAATCTTAGTAGTTTAATTACTAGAGTTATTTGGTTTACACTGCATTCCTTCCTCTGGGCAAATCTAAAGTATAAGATTATCTTTTATTCTCCATGTCGTGTCCATTATTCTGCGTCTGCCGCAGGGTTATTATATTATGGTTGAAGATATTCCTGGTTGGTATCTATAGTGGTTGCGGTTGGCATGTTTACTTAGTTTTTAGGTAGGCCTGGAGGAACGGGGGGGTGGGTGAGTGTGTGGAGGCCTGCAGTTGCCAAATAGGCTACCGTATTTATCCCTTCCACACCAGCATCCTCTTAACTCGGGTCTTAGTTAACCTCTAGGGGGTGGCAGCCAATATCACACCTACTAAGATACCAACCCTGATGCCTTGTTTAGTTTGTAGAAGCAATACATTCGGTGCAGTCAGGGACTAGGGGTGGAGCCTGTTACTAGGTGAGGTTGGTCCCCATTGTTACTCTGGTGTATTGAGGGGGGGCTAACCCCAGATGATGTTGTAAGGGTTAAGTCATTAAAGTTGTGTACCCCTTACAAACACAACGCCGAGCTGTGCTGAAGAGAGCCACTCGGGGTATTATTAGGGAATAGGCTTGGCACAGGTTTATGCACGGGACTTTCAGCGGTTTTGCTCTGTAGTTCCCAAATTCCAAAGCGATTGGGCCTGATAGAGATTGTTCTGAGAGTCCAGTAGTGGTATGGGTAGGCAATATTTGGGCAGTTTAGAATAACCTTAACAGTTCTCTTGCATCGACACACATGTGGACTAGACTAGGGGTACAATAGATATTTTTGTGTCTCCTTGTACTGCTTTAACCCGTTACAGCCCCAGCGACGCGCCTGACGCTGTCCGGCGGATTTTGTATGTAACGCACAGCACCAGAGACGCGCAATCGGCTGCGTCAACCACTAATTGGGCAAGACCGTAACCTCAGGTGTAGCCACTCGACAGGGCTCCAGATTTGTATTGGAACTGTGTACGTATCCCACGCAACCGTGCCGATGGTTGAAAACTCTCAAAGTCCATCGTGCGTCTGAGGAGCGTGAGCAGCGCAATAACCTGTTTTTTTTTGGTTAATGCCTTCAATTTTTTTACTCTTGTAAAATATGTTTTCGGGGGCTCTGTAGGACCATTCTTTAAGCTTTTTGTTAGCGGTTTTTTCGTGGTTTTTTTTTTGCCTTCATTCCACCCATTCGCTATTGTTTCTTGAAATTAAAACAATTTTTTGGAAACCGGCCGGGTTCTGGTGAACAAACATTACAAAACTAGCCGGGGCTGGATGGGTTAATAGAGCAAAGAGGAAGATAACAATTTTTCCTAGAGAACCTGCGTGTCTTGGTGTTTGAGTCAGATATTAAGAGCGTGTTGTTGCAGGGGTAGTACGATGCTGTGGGCTAGGCTATTAGAGCATCTGGTTGCCCCGGCTCTCCTCGTAACAGTGGCGACCTCAGGCCAGCATAGTGTGATAGTATAGAGTTCTTGTGGTGTGAAGCAATTATATTTAGATTGTTCAGTAATTTTTTTGAAGTTGAAAGTCTACGGACAGTACTTATTTCTTTAACCCGTGTCCACAACTATTGCTACGATGTCGCATGTGATTACATTCCTGTTCACATTGTGGGGAGGAGGACGTTTGGCAGTTTATTAGAACCCAACTAGTCAAGAAGAGGTTGCTAGCAGGTGTAGTGATGAATTAAGACGTGTTGGAGATGTATGGGTGGAGGTGCAGTGGTATGTCTAAGGCAGAGTTAGTTCAGAGGTGTGCAAGTTGGCTGCGCAGCTAGTGGTCCTTATGTTTGAAGTAGTACTCGTGTGGTGGATGATGGCACCATCCGCAAACAGCGTCCTATCAGCCAGGCTAGTTATCATTCTACTGGGGACCGGAGTGGAGCAACAACTCCGAAACAAGGTGATACTGTATTTAGGCAGTCTCTACATTACCCTCGAAGGGGTAATGGTAGTAATGAGTAAGTCGTTGCCTCTGACCCTTGACCAGTGCGGATGTCCCCAGTGACCGGAGAGTGTGGAGCAGGAGATTCAGTTTCTCAAAGATGAAAATTTGGCCTTGAGACTAGCTATGGCGGAGAAGAAGTGTGAGGCTACCTAAGTGTTCCCAGGGATCGTGAAGCCCCTTGGGAAGTGGTGTCAGACAGTGCAACGGCCTGCAAGCTGAAAAGGCAGCCACTCAAGACCCACAACAACTTCAGCACCTTGGCTGATGAGAGTGATGGCGAGGAAGTGGCGATCATCGAGGCAGTGAGAGGGGAGGGGGGGAGTCTGCTGCTGTTGCTGCAACAACTGCTGCTACAACGCCTGTACAAACGGAAAAAAAGCTAAGTTCATTGTTGGTGATTCAATGGTTAGGTACCTTGACGGGGCTACTAACACTCATGTAGTAAAGTTGTCTGCCTCCCTGGAGCCGGGGTCGGGAGGGTGGCAGAGAAGATGGATGGTGTCCTAGAAGTGGGTGGGGAGGACCCCATCATCTTCATTCAATGCAGGGTCCAATGATGTATGGAGATGCAGGACTGAGGAGTTGCTGACCAAGTACCAGGAAATGCTGGAGAGGATCAAGGAGAAGGGTGGATTTCCTGTGGTACACAGTATCCTGCCAAGAAGAGGGGTACGGAAGGAATGGTCCTCCAGGGCTATTGGTGTAAATAGCCGGCTGGAGAAGTATTGCAAGGCAAAGTCAATACCCCACTTCTATGGTAAGGATGAACTGTATGCCCAGGATGGAGTACATCTTTCTTGACTAGGAGTTTCGACCTTAGCCAGCTCACTGGACAAGATTGTTGCGGGGTTTCGTTAAAAAACCTGGGTGTGTAAGTAAAATACTGTCTCCATATGGAGCAGGTACTTCATGTGACAAACCAGTGAGTAAAATAGAAATAATCAGTCAAGATAGTGCGGATATAGTGATGTGTAATAGTAGTATCGATAACACTACACATGTAACTGATAGTAAAGATGAGAATACTGATAGAGTAGAATTTCCGTCTAGAGCTAGTAGTTCAAACAGGAAATAATAAGTTAGCTAAACACAATAGAAAATTGAGTTGCAAATAAAAGTAATAGGTTGAGGGTATATTATACAAATTGTAGGAGTTTATGTAACAAAATGAACGAACTTAGAGCACTCGTTAGCACAGAAAATATAGACATAATAGCGCTAACTGAAACGTGGATTAATACAGAATCTAGGCATTTTTTAGAAGAATTTGATATTCCAGGATATAGTTTGTTTAAATATGACAGAACAAGTAGGAGGGGCAGGAGATAGCAGTGTTTGTCAGGAGTACATTAAAAAGCTGTATTAAATCAGGTATTATACTAAATAATGATAATGAAAGTGTTTGGGTAGAGGCTAACGAAGGTAGTGAGACCATAGTTATTGGAGTTATATATAGACCGCCTAATATGAGTAGAAATGGCGGAACATCGTTATGGGAGGAAATTAAAATAGCATCAAGGTTTAGCAATGTGTGCATTATGGGGGATTTTAATTTTCCGAACATTGATTGGCAGCACCAAATAGGCGACTCCGATTCAGTAGAGTTTATTGAGGTAGTACAAGATAGTTTTTTATTTCAATTCATAGATACGCCGACTAGAGGTATTAATATTCGTGATTTAGTTTTTAGTAACAATGAACATATGATAAATGATGTAGAAATTGGTGACCACCTAGGAAATAGCGATCATAAATCTATTTATTTTAATATACAATGGACAGGGAATGCTAAAGAGAATACGACACTTATCCCAGATTTCAGAAAAGCCGATTATGGTGGGCTAAGAAGAGACTTAAGGGTGGACCCTATTGTTAAGCAATTAAGTCAGGATATGCCAGAGTTAAACTTGCCACCTACATATAACCAGTTTATTGCTTCACTCCACAATGCTCAAAATAAATATATCCCTAAAAGAAGATTTAGATCGACGCAGAACCAACAAAATGGATGACTAAATCAGCTAATAGATCTTATAGGAAAAAAGAAAGGAATATATCGAAAAATAAAGAAAGGCGAAAATCATCTACATATACTATCAGACTCTATCAAGACAGGTCAAAAAGGAAATCAGGAAAGCAAAAAGAAATTATGAAATAAGGATATGCCAGTGACTCAAAAAATAACCCTAAAGCTTTTTACCAACTATATAAATCTAAAGTTAGAGATGTAATAGACCCCTAAAAACTTCAATAGGAGAAATAACAGAAAATGATTTAGAAATGTGCAGTACATTAAATAGTCAGTTTCTTTCCGTTTTCACTAATGAAAATTTGGCACAGATTCCAGAAGTCAATATGGTATATAGTGATAGTATAGAAAATATGTTAAGTACAGTTAGTATAAGTAGAAATGATGTGCTTAAGGAAATTGACGGACTGAAACCTCAAAAATCGCCTGGTCCTGACGAGGTATATGCTAGAGTATTAAAAGAATGCAGAGATGAGTTAAGTAGCCCATTAGCATTTATATTTAACAAGTCATTAGAAACAGGTTTAGTTCCAGAAGCTTGGAAGCTTGCAAATGTAGTTCCGATCTTCAAAAAGGTGATAAATCGATAGCATCCAATTACCATTCCATTAGTCTCACATCAATCATAGGAAAGTTGCTAGAGAAAATTAGAAGCCACTTAGAAAATTTAACTTAATAAATTCTTCTCAGCATGGATTCACTCAGGGACGTTCTTGCCTTACTAATTTGCTTAGCTTTTTCTCAGAGGTATATGAAGCAGTAGATAGTGACAAGTCATATGTTATTATTTATTTAGATTTCAGTAAAGCTTTCGACAGAGTCCCTCATGAGAGATTGATGAGAAAGGTTGAGGCACATGGAATAGGAGGATCGTTGTTGGGATGGATTAGGTCATGGCTAATTGGTAGGAAACAGAGAGTCAGCATAAATGGTACCAAGTCAGAGTGGGGAGCAGTCAAAAGTGGTGTCCCCCAGGGATCGGTATTAGGTCCCCTGTTGTTTCTTATATACATAAATGACCTAGATTTAGGTATAACTAGTAGGATAAGTAAATTCGCAGACAATACTAAAATGGGGAGATCAATTGATTCAGATAGCGATATAGAGTGCCTCCAAAGGGATCTAGATACCTTACATGAATGGTCAGTAAATTGGCAGATGAAGTTTAACATTGACAAATGCAAGGTATTAAAGATAGGAAGATGCAAACAAATGTTAAATATAAACTAGCAATTAGAATTAGAAAATTCAGACTGCGAGAAAGATCTAGGTGTGTTTGTTAGCAATGATTTGAAACCTAGAAAACAGTGTATAAGCGTTCGTAATAAGGCAAACAGGATTCTCGGGTTCATCTCTAGGAGTGTGAGTAACAGAACTGCTGATGTTATCTTAAAACTTTACTTGTCATTAGTGAGACCCCATATGGATTATGCTGTCCAATTTTGGTGTCCTTATTACAGAATGGACATAGATTCATTGGAGAGAGTACAGCGTAGAATGACAAAAATGATCCATAATATTAGAAATCTTCCGTATGAAGAAAGGTTAAAGAAATTAGGTTTACATTCGTTAGAGAGACGCAGAGTTAGAGGGGATATGATAGAGGTGTTCAAGTGGGTTAGTGGGATTAACAAAGGGGACATGACAAATGTACTAAAGCTCAGTGATAGCGAAAGAACTCGCTAGCGAGCGTATGACTGCTCCAGACCACCGCGGCGAACCTACTGACACGAATCTCAGCTCCCTCCTCCCTCTCTCACTCACTACATACTGAATATATGGGGAAAGTACCGAATTACATGCTTTTTGCACTCGCGTTGCACGGTTATTGCAAGAAAACTAGTCATCATAAAAGGATCGTTATGGTGTCATTCGAAAGCTCTGTTTATGCCCTTTCAGGGATAGGTACTTGTTTTACGTTCTGGGTCTTATTTAGGCATGAAAATGATCACGTAAACAGCCCTATTTTGGCTAAAAACACCCCGCTGGGCGGTACATATAAATAAACCGCATAGGCCGCTCGTAAGGTGTTAAGATAAAATTGGATAATCATATGGACGAGAAGGGTTCGGTGTGAAGAGGGATCAGCCGGGTTGGGCCAATCAGCGCTCTGCAGACCCCCATAATCCTGCGTTAATCTCTAACCGTTTTGGTAAGATGATCCTCAGGGTATTAGAGTGTTGATCCTATAATTGGGCTTTGTAATTGAATTGGGGTTGTGTGGGACAGGGATCTGCCTTGCTTGGGCCAATCTGCTTTCTGCAGACTCCCATTTTCTTATGTTCTTATTACCACAGCACCTGCCACCACGCCTCCACCGTTGGCATTTAACCCTATTAGTACGGCCCCTTCATGTTCACAGGGCTATGTTCATGCCCCTATGGCCAGTACATTTGTTTCAAGTTATGCTAGCAATCCTCAGTATCCTCCTTTTTCCCCCCCATGTGTCGTGGGCCACACCCCAGCATTTCACTGTCACTCATACGGTGGCTGCTCAGCACAATGCTCCCCCTTATGCCCAGTTTCCTCCTATAACCCTGATAGGGTCGAGAAGGAGTCCAGAGGTAGAGCTGGAGCTAAAGAGATTGGAGATGGAAGAGAAACAGAGAGATAGAGAGATGCAAGAGAGAATTGAGTTGAAGAGGATGGAGATAGAGAGAGAAGAGAGATAGGGAGGTAGATTTGGAGAAGACGAAGTTGGAAACTAGTGGGCAAAGATGACAGGGGAATAATGCTGGTCATACATCTAGGGAGGAGGCAGAAGAGGTGCTGTTGTCTCGACGGCCGAAACTCGTGCCGGCCTTCGATGAACTCAAGGTCACGGAGTGGTTCTTACGTTTTGAGAAGAAGGTCCACGAGTATCAGTGGCCGAGGCAACGCTGGGTGGTGTTGGTGTCTAATGTCTTGAAGGGCAAGGCTCTTGATGCATACGATCGCCTAGAAGTGCAGGAGCTAGAGTATGATGTACTTAAAGAGGCTGTGTTAAAAGCCTACGAGCTGCGTCCCAAGGCTTACAGGTTGGCCTTCAGGGGGGCTCGGAAGCAGCAGGGGGACTCGCACGTGGAATGTGCCAGGTACCTGCGCGATACTCTAGCTAAGTGGCTGCATTCAGAGACGGCTGGTACTTTTGAGGCGGCATGTGAGGTTTGGCTGATGGAGCAGTTTACCAGCATAGTTGAAAAGGACATTGAGGCAAAATTAAAAGAAAAGCAGTTTAAATCATTAAGGGAAGCAGCAGTTTGGGATGATGACTTTGCACTAGCCCAACGTGGCACGTGCATGGGGAGCATTGGTGACAGGAGAGACCGACCTGTGCACCAAGCAGCCACAGTATCAGCTCGCCCATCATCACCCAAAGGTACTACAAATAAGACACAACATTATACCAAGGCTGACAACCAGCAAGCTTCTACGGAAGTGAGATGTTATTTTTGCAAGCAAGTGGGTCATATTAAACCTCAGTGTGCTAAATGGAAGGCTACCCAGGAACCCAAAGGTTGTCCAGTTGGTGGCGACATTAGGGGAGGTGCCTGTGAAAGGCAAGCCAGGTACTGGTGAGTTTGGGGGGCAGTGTTGGCCAGCGCGAAGCAGGGTAGTAAGCACTTTTCCACCCCAGATGGTATCACCACCTGAGCATAAACAGACTTCCCCTGATTGGTGTCGGCCATTCATACATGATGGATTAGTACGGGTTGGGGAGCAGACTTACCCTGCCAAGGTGTTTAGGGATACTGGTGCGCAACAATCCATGTGTCGCAACCTGACAGGGGGACCTATTAGCACGGGAGAGTTTGTAATGTGCAGGGGAATCAACAGTGAACAATTCTGTGATATAGTCCCGGTGACCCTAGCTAGAGTGCCCACTTTTGACGGCCGAGTGTAAGGTGGCTATGGTGGACACTCTGCCAGTTGAGGGGGTGGACTTTTTGCTCGGGACTGACTTGGCAGGGGATGTAGTTTTCCCGCCTCCTATAGTCGTCGCTGAGGCTGCTCTTGTGCCCCCTGGTGGTGGTTGTTTGCAAGAAGATAACATGGACTCTATCTACCCTGTTGGTGCAGTGACCCAATCAGTGGCACATTTGGCACAACAGGTGGATGCGGGGGCCAACAGCCATGAGTGCGGTCCATCCCATGATGCACTACTAGATGACACTGGTCCGGAGACAGCGGTGGGCTTGGCTGACCCCAGTGAGGCTACCGAAACTAGTAGAGGTGACCTAGTGCCGGACGAGGAGTCTGACATAGTGATACCGACTCAACCTTCTGATATCTTTGAGAAGTCGGAGGTAACTGCCTTGATGGAGCTACCTAGAAACAAACTGAGCAAGTTGCAGCAAGAGGACCCCAGTCTGGGCCTCCTGTTTAAGAAGGTTGGTACGACTGGTGGGAAGAACGGTCAAGCAGAGCAATTTGTTGTGAAAGGGGCATTGTTGTATCGGCAGTGGAAGCCGGATACGAACTCAGGTTTGGGGGAGGAGCAGTTAGTGGTTCCTGCCCAGTTATAATAATAATAATAATAATAATAGTTCTTAAAGCTAGCGCATGCTAAGCCAGCTAAGGATAGCTCAATAAGGCCGATTAGGCGTATTTCCATTGGGGTCCTGTACTACTATCCCATACCTTTGCTCATGAGGGATGGTAACGACTCTGTGCTTGTGAAAAATCTTTAATGCGCCGAGCGTGGGCGCGAACCCGGGCCTTCTGGGTGGAAGTCCGAGACGCTAGTCACTACACCAAGCGAGCCGCTTGAGTTGGTTAGGCTAACACAGGTGGCACCACTGGCGTGTCATTTAGGGGTATGTGAGACTACTGATAGGCTACATTCTCATTTTTGGTTGTGACGTCTACCAGCGTTGGCAGAATCGCCTCTCGGTAGCCACTAGCGCTCGCCAGGGACATCTAAGTGGGCTACAGTTATCAGAGAATGTTGTTATTTCTTTCCTAGCAATCGTATTGTTACAGACAGTCCAGTGGTGGGCTTTGTTTTCGTCTGTGAAAAAGGGAAGTGTTTTATATAATTAATAGAATATAACATGCATTGTATAAAGTTAAGGAGAAAGAGCGATGTAGGCAGTGTGGTGGTAGTGTGTGTATGTGTGTGCTACCTCCATCGCTCAGAGGAGTTTTCCCGCCCGCGCGCGGGCTTTCTCACGCCCTTGATTGGCCGGCGTGTCTGGCTGTGTCACGTGACACCTGCTGCCTTGTGACGTCTCGGCCTGTGATTGGCCGACCACCGTGTCTTTGTGGGCTCCTGTGTTCATGGGGGTCCCCAGGAGCTGTCCTCCTCAGGACAGGCTAGGCGTGCATGCATCTAACATCCCTTGCTTACTCTCTCCCCCCGATCACCACCTTTAGAACTGTTTCTCTCTCTGAACTTCTTCTTTTCCATTGCTTCTCGTCTTTATTCAATTACTTGTCCCCTTGGGTTCTGCATACTGTTTCCATAGGCGGCCCATTGTATTGCATGCGCCGTCCTCTGAGATATTTACATGTACTTAGAATAGGTTTTGAGGGTTCTTAGTTAGTATAGGTTATGAACTCTGTGTGTCTCCATTATTGATTTAGTGTTTCTGCTCTTTTATTTAATGCTAGACTGGGATAAGGTAACTGTAGTCGTCATCGATGTGTGTACGGTTTGCTTATACCTACACGACTTCGACCGGTCCTGTGGTAGCCTGTGCTGTCTTTTCGGTTGTGTCCTTTGCGAGTGCAGCTTTATGTTGACTGAGGGCTTTGGCCTGTGCCAGTTCCACACTTTGCTGCCTCTTTGCTTGGCTTTAGAGGGTCGCCAGGATAGAACCAGATACTTGTGATTTGGATCTAGTCAATTAACGTAACTTAAAGGATGCAGTCTTAAGGACATCGCTAGGCTACGAGCCTGTCTTGCTCAACCCCAGTTCCTTACATAGAGTATCCCAGCTAGACATTATTAATTGAGTAGACACTTATTAGTATTTAATATAAGCTCTTTGATATGTATGCATTATTATTCACAGCATTTATTAGTCTAGGTTGTTGCTGAGCCGCACAACCATAGTAGATTGTTTCGTTGATGAGGAAGTACTTCTTTTAGTGTCGAGCATTACTACCGTTGCGCATTTATAGTATTCTCGTGTCAGTTAACATTATATGTCCTATCTTTTTGTGTATTCGCTTTACACGTGTGGTGTCCTGCCTCCTGCCTTTATATAGTTTAAGATACGAGCATCTTATGAGCATCAGACTTTCTTCAGAAGTTTCCAGGTCTATGCTGTAGGACTATACTTCACTTTCTTTCAGATAGGAGTGAAGAGTTTATTGTTGTTTTGAGTAACTGTATTGAAGCATCTTTTTATTGTATTAAATCTTGCAGTGATTTAATTGATCTTTCTATAGATTCCTGTTTATGCATTTTAACGTAACTTGCATCCTGTGTGTTATCAGGTTATACCCAGTGTGGGTTAGCCTGAAATAGAGTACATTTATGCCCAGTTAAGGATACCCCGTTATCGCAGATTAACTCTGGAGGGTATAGGTGTTTTGTTCGCCGGCATATAAGTTCGAGGGTTTGGATCTAGCGTACCGTTGTTGCATAGTGCCCTATTACTAGTCCAAGCATTAAGTGCCCTTGTTTTATTCGCAGTCCCAGTCGTAACATGGTGGCCTAACATGCATGCATCGGTGGCTTCTTTTTTGATGTGTCATCTTGGTAAGATAGTTGGAGAACCCCACCCAGGTATACCCGTGGCACCTTTGCTCCCTACACCTGCAGTTGAACCGCCATTGACTCGTGTCATAGTCATGGTTGGTCCCTTATTACCCACCAGTTCGGGAGATGAATCCTTGCACACTAATTGATACTACCACTAGATACCCGGAGGCTATCCCGGTTAGCAGCATGAACACGACGATGAGAGACCATTGTAACAAACAGGCTAAATCTGGGGTGTTCAAGGTGGGCGACGAGGCTTTGGCATGGTTGTCAGTTCAGGGTCGACCCATGGCTGCTAAGTTTTGTGGTCAGTATCAGGTCATTAAGCAGATTGGTGAGGTCGACTATGTAATAGATACGCCCGACCGTCGCATAGCCTCCCAATGCTGCCCTATTAAAATGCAACAGCCCTACCATAGACCGAATGCATCTGGCCGTGGCGCTGATGGAGGTGATATTGCGCAGGCAGGTGTAGCCGCAAGGAATGCGGGGGTGCGCATGTATGGTATTGGCGGAGAAGCCTTGGCACTTATGAACTGTGGGAGTGACTGCACAGGTGGTACAGATTTTTCCTCTCATGACTTGGCTGTATTAGGGACGAAGGAGGAGAAGGAGGGAGACTATAGTTTAGAGGCTGCGGTCCCGGCTGGGTTGTGGGAGGGCAATGAGTATGTTGTTCTTCGAGATAAGTTGCAACCTCTTGTTCCTAAGTGCCAAGAGGAGTTGTTTACTAGACTGTGGCAGTACTTCCGCATGTTTGTTGATTCCCCAGGCCTGATGTCTGGGGTGGCACCCGACATAGAGGCTGGAGACAGTGCAAAGCTCAAGTTGGTTCCCTACTGTATAAATCCTGCTCGACAGCCTGTCTTAGAAGCAGAGCTGGACTACATGTTGGAGAAGGGTCTGAGGGATAAGGGATATCGTGAGTGTCTTTGCCAGTGACTTTGCAACCTGAGCAGAGTGGCAAGATCCGTTTTTGGGTTGAATGCAGTAGTGTTAGTGCATTATCCCAGACAGACACCTCTCCATTACCCAGAGTTGACAACCCCATAGACCGCATCGGGGCTGCCACGTTTATCACTAAGGTGAAATTAGTGACAGGTTATTGGCCGGTCCCGTTGCCGGAGAGAGCGAAGAGAAGTGCCAGTCTTGTGATGGACTGGGCAGTTTATCAGTGGCAGGTGATGTTCTGCTGCTGGAACACAGTTTGGATGTGTGGCATATTAAGGGCACTGATAATGTTCTGGCTGATTGTTTGTCACGGAAGGGTATGTTTTAACCCCTTCAGACTCATATGACGCAGAGGTTGCCAGATTAGCAATAAGAAATAGAGTTCTCTCACTCTTATAATTACCTCTCCAAAATTAGTTTTCTGCCCTCCCACAGCTAACTCAAAGACAACTGCAGAGGTTGAAGTACCTAAACTAAAGGTTTGTAAATACCCCTGATGGTAATAAAGGCTTTAAAGTATCCCTAATAGGCTCAAAATTGCATCATATGTCGGAGAGGGTTAAGGAGAACCCTCGCCGTACATTCAGTGTTGGTGTAGCCTCCTACTTTGGTTTGATTAGCATGTTTACGTCTGGTGCTTGTTGGTTGCCGTATGTAGCCCAGCGTAGGGTCGTAAAGTAGGAGTTGCTGTGTTTCTGTATAGAAGAAAATATTTAAATACAAAAATATAAAAACTATAAAAATACTATAAAAAATACTGTAGTTGTGTATGTCTTGTAGTGTTATTGAAGTATGAGCAGTATGTTGTTTCAAGATGCACCAACAGACTCCCCCTGGGTGTGAGGGTGTCATTTCCAGCAGATATGTCAGTTGTAAGTGTTTGTTTTAACTTGTATAATTCACGAGGTCTATTGTGCAGGGCCTTGGGAGAGGCTAGTTGCTTGCTATCCCTCTTCCTATCTTCCCTCATGGCTAGCAGGATGGCGCCTGTAGTCTGTGTGGCCGGTTGGCTAGTACTATAATTAATTTATTTATTTAGCCTTTGTGCAATTATTTTGTTTATCATAAGTTTACACAAAGTTGTCTTATGTTTTACTTGATTACTTTGTATTGCTAGTGAGAGCCCAGGCTGTCTAGTTAATTGTATGTTCTGGCGGTGCCTGGCGCTCCCATTTTCCCTCCCTCGCTTGGCTGTGGGCCGCGACTCGCGAGAGCTTACTTCAGTTCTGACCCTCGCTATGACAACATCACTGTCTGGTGTTGTTAAGCTTGCTTCCTTTTGTTTCCCTTAACCCGGCAAGCGCGATAGGCCTAACGGAAGGCTTCCTATAGGGAACGCGATAGGCCTCACGGAAGCAGGACCATAAAAAAAGCCTTCCATAAAAAAAAGGGCCTATTAAAACAAAGGAATTTGTCTCTAGGTGAGATAATTCCCCTCCAGTACTCATCCATGTAAATCTCACCCACCCCCCTCCCCTCCTTCCCCACCTTATTCCCCCCTCCCTCCTCTCCTCAATTATCACCTATTTTTCCTCTTATTATCATCATTTATCGGTTATTTTTCTCTCCCGCGATAATGTAGCACAAGTGGGTTGCATAAAAGATCGTTATGCAACACCCAGACACCGGCACACACCGCCCCGCTCTTCTCAGTTGACTCCCAGACAGCGAGAGGGGAAGGCTGCCTGTCTCTCTCTCGCCTGAGATTATGACCGGGTGGCCAATATCTTCGTTTTTCACCACCCAAATGCTTTTCCCACTTATTTTAGCACTCTTGAAGGTTCATATATACATCATATATGTAAAATAAAAGCATACCGAAAACAAATAATGGTTTATATTGTAAATATAACGAATTCTGTCAGAATCCAGGGCTAGAAATGCACAAATAACTACCCTAGCACCTACGTCTATATCGCGCTTGTCAGGTTAAATACCGCATTTATCTATTTTGTTTCTTAGTAGATCGAAGCAGAGCAGGGCTGGAGTCATATTAAGCATATTGTTTTTGTGCTAATCTTAGTAGTTTAATTACTAGAGTTTATTTCGTTTACACTGCATTCCTTCCTCTGGCAAATCTAAAGTATAAGCTTCTCCTTTTATTCTTCCATGTCGTGTCCATTATTCTGCCGCAGTGGTTATTATATTTATGTGTGAATATTATTCCTGGTTGGTATCAATAGTGGTTTGCGGTTCGGCCTGTTTACTTAGTTTTTGGTAGGCCTTTGAGGAACGGGGTTGTTGGGTGTGTGTGTAGGCCTGCAGTGCCATAATAGGCCTCTGTCTTTCTCCCTTCCACCACACAGCATCCTCTAACTCGGGTCTTAGTTAACCCTCTAGGGGGTGGCAGCCAATCTTCAACCTACTAAGATACCAACCCTTGTGCCTCGTTTAGTTTTTAGCAGCAATACATTCGGTGCAGTCAGGGACTAGGGGTGGATCCTGTTACTAGGTAAGGTTGTCCCCATTGTACTCTGGTGTATTGAGCTAACCCCAGATGATGTTGTAAGGGTTAAGTCATTAAAGTTGTTTACCCCTTACAACACCACCGCCGAGCTGTGCTGAAGAGAGCCACTCGGTGTATTATTAGGACATAGGCTAGGGATAATAAGCTTGGCACAGAGGTTTATGCACTGGACTTTCCATGGTTTTTGCTCTGTATTGTTCCCAATTCCAAAGCGATTGGGCATGATATAGATTGTTCTGGGAGTCCAGTAGTGGTATGGGTAGGTAATATTTGGGCAGTTTAGAATAACCTTAGAAGTTCTCTAGCATACTACACACACTGGACTAGACTATGGGACAATAGATATTTTTGTGTCTCCTTGTTACTGCTTTAATAGAGCAAAGAGGATGATAACCATTTTTCCTAGAGAACCTGCGTGTCTTGGTGTTTGAATCGGTATTAAGAGCGTGTCTGTTGCAGGGTAGTACGGTGCTGTGGGCTAGGCTATTAGAGCATCTGGTTGCCCCGGCTCCCCTCGTAATATATATATATATATATATATTCTGACATACGGAGCCCTGTATGTTAATTTAAGAGTTAGAATTAGAGTTGAAGGAGCCAAACTACCCAAACGGTGAAGCAGACTAGCGAGCGAACGAGCGAGTGGGTAAACCAGCTCGCCCACATACCTGCGTGCGTCATAGGAGACCCTGCAAACTACCTCGATGACCGATGCTATGACGTATGATCGACGCCAGGAGCTGTGAGTGGACCACGCACCTGTTATGCGACTCGAGGAGCTATGATTGGAGTAGGCACCACCCCCGCCTCCTGATTCGTTCCTACACCATCATTGTTTGGTATATAAGACCCGAGTTGTGGGCATTCAAATCAGTCTCATTTGGAGTTGGGGAAGGTGAACTTGCAGCTGGAGGAAGACGGGGTGAAGTATTATAATGGGATTGTGACTGTCAGTCAGATTATATAAATGTGTGTTAAGTGTGTTCGGTGTAAACACTTACGTTATGTTGGTTAGTGAGATATGTGATTGGGAATTAACGTGAACGCTACTATTATGTGTTTAACTATTTGATTGCGAATTAACGTTAACGCTACTATTATGTGTTTAACTCTTTGATTGCGAATTGACGTTAACGCTACTATTATGTGTTTAACTATTTGATTGGGAATTAACGTTAACGCTACTATTATGTGCTTAACTATTTTAGTTGCCTAACTTGTGGACTAAAGCAACTCTTTAAGTAATTGGGTTATGATGAAAGTAATACTATTTTTTTATATTAATACTTACGAGTTCTTTCATTTTCTTTGAATTAAGCTTACATTGCTTAACGGTGCTTAGTACGGTGATGCTATTGTCTCGTATTAGTAATATCGCCTTAGACTAACATGGCTGTGTTAATATTACTTCTAGTGATTTCCTAAGCTGAAGAAAATTCTTTTGCTTCAAAATATTATATTTTGCTTTTCATATTATTTGAGTGAGACCTGAATCGAATCTATGAAGCGATCCTGTAACTTTATTTACTCATAATCAAACCTCATTGTTATGTGGTTAAGAAATACATTTAACTAATTATTAAATATATATCTAACTTTTTATGTGACTTTGATATTACTCCTGATTATAATAATATAATACTATTAACGTAAGACAAGAACCAAGAATAATTACATTAAATATAAATAAAAGGACATATAAGAAAACTATCTATTCATTTCAAAAAGGGTAAGAGACAGAAATATTCTTACTTTAATATTTATCTTTCAAGACTTTTTATAAAATTAATAGTCCTTCTTTAGCTATAACTTATTCGGTTCATAACCATAGCCTACTAAGCTTCGGTTAAATAATAATTCTTTATAAATACTACATGACTTTAATTAGTTTCAGTATTTTTCATAATTAAAGAGTATCAGTCAATAAAGGATACTAAGTCCTAAGATCCAAAAGGAAAGGAAGCAACAACAGGAAATTATTTTATTAGATTTTACTTTTGTTTTGCCTTCAGCTGACTGATACCTTAATATATATCTCTGTGCTATCTAGATTCATCAAGTTAACCACTTGAGGATCAAGATACGTAACAGAAGAGTGGCGACCTCGCCAGGATTCGTTTCATACAGTTTCACTCAGTTTCATTACCGTTTCACTACTTAAAAATCAAATATTAATCATGCCTCAACTAATTAATGACGAAGATGCTCGAGTTTTCATAGAATCAGAACCCACATCCCCTGATATTGACTGTCTGTCAAAATCTGAACTGAAAGTGCTTGCCTCATATCTCCAATTAACTGTCACAAACATGTCCAAAGTAGAGGTGGCTCAGACCATAAAAACCCACCTGTTCCCTGTAGAAGGCGGGGAGGGTGACGGAGCAGTTGGTGGGATCCCGAGTAAACCTAGCCAACTTGATGAACAAGTGCCACCTGGTTTGACCGGTGATCAAGTACTGGAACTAGCCAGAATAAAGACCGAACAAACCAGACTAAATGCCGAAGCAAATGCCGAACAAGCCAGACTAAAAATAGAACTAGCCAGAATAAATACCGAAGAAGCTAGCATAAAAGCCAGAGCAACGACCGAACAATATGAATATCAATATCGTACGGCTCAACTAAATGTCAATACAAATGCTCCCTTAATTGCTCCCCCTCTGGGATTGACTATGACTAGTGTCATTCCACCTTTTACTGAGGATAATGTGCAGGATTTCTTTGTTTTGTTTGAGGAAGTTGCTGGAGGTATGAAGTGGACAAGAGATCAATGGCATTTTATGTTACAAACTGTTTTGACAGGGCAGGCTCGAGTCACGTATTTGTCAGAAGTAGCAGAAGTTAGGCAGGATTATGACAATCTCAAAGAAGCTATCCTAAAAACCTATCAATTGCAGCCTGAGGCTTACAGGCAATCTTTCCGTAAAAACCAGAAGAAAGTAGAAGAAACCCATAAGGTATTTGCCAGGACCATGACTAAAACTTTCAATCATTGGGTCAAGAGTAAGAAAGTCACAAGCTACAACGATCTGAAGGAGTTGGTCCTGTTAGAAAATTTCCTATGGAAAATTGATTCTTCTGTATCCTATCATTTAAAGGGGAAAAAGGTAGATTGTCTTGCCGACGCTGCTGACATGGCTGACACATACGTGCTCAACAACAAATTTCGTGGAAAGAAGCCCTACGATAATTCTAGCTCTAATTTTAAGTATCCCAATCACAAATCTGACAGACTCAGTCACAAGCCTATAACGTCTTCCCCAGCTAGCCAAAATAGAATTGTTCCCCCAACTAAAAATGCGACTCAGGGCAATGGTAACAGAGGTGGGCCCCAAAGTAATAGCAATGCTCAAAGAGGGAACGTTCCCGTATCCCCTAAAGTATGTACTTTTTGTGGCATGAGAGGCCACCTAGCTTATCAGTGCTGGGCCAAGGAGAAAACCGAGAGATCGGGGCAGACAGTTGCCGCCGTATCTCAAATTCCATATGTGCCTTTAATGCAGGACTCCCGACAGAAGGAGTACCTAGCACCAAAAGTTCCTTTAATGCAGGACTCCCGACAGAAGGAGTACCTAGCACCAAAAGTTCCTTTAATGCAGGACTCCCGACAGAAGGAGTACCTAGCAGCTAACGTAAATCATCTAGACAGGGGTGTAGTAGCATGTGTGGTGCAACCCACTAGGGTTAAGCCAATAATAATTTCACCATCAGTGCAGGACAGTTACCGTCCCTTTATTTCATCTGGCAACGTGAGATTAAATGGTTGTATGCATGAGGTAAAAATTCTGAGAGACACAGGTTCTACTAGCACCCTCATGGTGAATCCTTACACTGAGTGCCCACCTGGCGAACCAGTTGTAATGAGAGGTGCTGGAGGCCAGTTTTATGCATACTTGGTAAAAGGCGAAATTGAATGTGAGTTACTACAGGGTGAGGCCACCATAGCTTTGTGTAGGTCCCAAGATATCCCTGTGCCTGGGGTAACACTCTTGGGGAATGATGTAGCAGGTGAGAAGGTCCGACCAGACCCTATTTTGTCACTTTCCCCTGTTAACGAGCCACTAACCGGTGAGCTCGACAAGGAGTTTCCAACTGTTTTCCCTGTGTGTGCTGTCACATGTTCAATGTCTCAAGTAGCAGTTCACTCCGACAGAAATGTACCGAATGTAAGAGTTGATGAAAGGGATGATGAGAGTGTGAATGACGCTCCAACTGTGCCTGATGATGTGACTGAGGTGGATTTATCTGACACCTTTATGGCTCATCTTGACCCTAACGATGACCATGAAACCCCTCCAAATTGTCCTAGTGGCCTGGTAGAGCTACAGAGAGATGATAGTGAATGCAAGGAGTTAGCTGCCAGGTCCGTGAGTGAAGAGGAATGTGAGAAGGAGGGTGGTGAATGTTTCTACCTCAAAGGAGGAGTATTGTGGCGAAGATGGAGACCGCCACACAGACCAATCGATGACGGGGCTTGGGACGTCCATCAAGTAGTAGTCCCCAAACCTTGTCGTAGAGATATCATGGAAATGAAATGGCACATTGTATACCATTGGCAGGACACCTAGGTGTGAGAAAAACTCTAGACAGAATCAGAGCCCACTTTTACTGGCCAGGAATGCATGCAGATGTAGTGGAGTGTTGTAGAGTGTGTCACACTTGCCAGATGACAGGAAAACCCAATCAGAAGGTGCCTGTACATCCTCTGGTGCCCTTGCCCGTTTTCGAGAATCCCTTTACTCGGGTGGTAGTGGACATTGTAGGCCCATTGCCTAAGACTTCCCAAGGTAACATTTATTTATTAACTATCATGGACATGGCAACTCGCTACCCAGAGGCTATACCCTTAAGGACTACCTCTGCTCCTACTGTCATCAAGGAACTGCTCAAATTCTTCACCAGAATGGGTTTCCCCCATGAGGTGCAAAGTGATCAAGGAACTAATTTTACCTCTAACATTTTCCAGCAGTCCCTGAAGGAGTTGGGTATCGAGCATGTTAAGTCTAGCACCTACCACCCAGAGAGTCAAGGGGTTCTCGAACGATATCATCAGACATTAAAGGGAATGTTACGTAAGTATTGTACAGAGACCGGAGTTGAGTGGGATAAGGGGGTACCTTTTCTTTTATTTGCTACTCATGAGGTTCCAACTGAATCCCTGGGTTTTTCCCCTAATGAACTAGTTTTCGGTCACCAGGTAAGAGGTCCTTTGCAACTATTGCAGGATAGCCTAGTTGTCCAGGAGGGGAACCAAAACCTCCTCAAGTATGTTTCAGATTTCAAAACCCGGCTGAGATCCTCATGTGAGTTTGCCGCTCAAAACTTGACAGTGGCTAAAAGCTCCATGAAGAAATGGTATGACAGAAAAGCCCGTGAGAGGGAGTTTAAGCCCGGTGATGAGGTTTTGGTCCTGCTCCCCCTTTTTGGCCAACCTTTATCTGCCAAGTTCAGGGGCCCATATAAGATCATTCGGAGGGTGAGCATTACCGATTATCTAGTAACTACCCCAGACAGGAGAAAGCCCACGCAAGTATTCCATATAAATATGTTGAAGCCCTACCATAGGTCCCCTGATTCCTCTCCTCCAGATTCTCCCACTGTGGCAGTGAATGTCAGGACCTGTGAACAGCCTGGTGCGGACGAAGTCTTCAGTTCTCTTACTGACCCGCAACAGACTGTTCCAGAGCCTGAAGGTATCCATGCAGACTTTGACTTGTCATGTAGCCTATCCAACTTTCAGTATAATTCAGTGGCTTTGAGGGAATTACCATCTAAACTATGTCATCTTCCCTCTGATCAAGCGAACCAACTAATCTCTGTTTTATCTCAGTCTCCCAGTGTGTTCCGTGATACTCCAGGGCTCACTTATTTGGCCGTGCACGACATCGACGTAGGGGATGCAACTCCCATTAAACTATCCCCCTACCGTGTCTCGCCACAACGCAGGAGTATACTGCAGGTCGAGCTTGACTTTATGTTATCTAATGAACTGATCACTAGGGTCTTCAGCCAGTGGAGTAGTCTGGTCATACTTGTGCCAAAGCCAGACGGGAGCCATAGGTTTTGTAGGGACTATAGGCAAGTCAATGCTGTCACAAAGAACGATACCTACCCACTGCCACGGATCAAAGATTGCATTTACCAGGTTGGCCTCATCCCGCAGTAAGTTTAATTTAATGAGAGGATTTTGGCAATTAGCTCTCCCTTGTAGCGAGGTAAATATCATGCTTTTGTAGTGCGCTTTCAAGCCTTCAGCTGTGAGATAATGCCTTGCAGTTCGAATAACGCTCCAGCTACGTTCCGGCTATGTTCTGATGTGGTACCTGGAGACGTTGCCTACTTTGGGTGATATCCTTATTATATCTTCATTATAATCTTGCTGTTGCCAATCTGGTGGTGAATCTATTTATGTATTATGTTTAATATTATGTACTATACTCCTTAAACTCTTTTCTAGGGGGGAGGTCTGACATACGGAGCCCTGTATGTTAATTTAAGAGTTAGAATTAGAGTTGAAGGAGCCAAACTATCCAAACGGTGAAGCAGACTAGCGAGCGAACGAGCGAGTGGGTAAACCAGCTCGCCCGCATACCTGCAAACTAGCCTTCACACCTGCGTGCGTCATAGGGGACCCTGCAAACTACCTCGATGACCGATGCTATGACGTATGATCGACGCCAGGAGCTGTGAGTGGACCACGCACCTGTTATGCGACTCGAGGAGCTATGATTGGAGTAGGCACCACCCCCGCCTCCTGATTCGTTCCTACACCATCATTGTTTGGTATATAAGACCCGAGTTGTGGGCATTCAAATCAGTCTCATTTGGAGTTGGGGAAGGTGAACTTGCAGCTGGAGGAAGACGGGGTGAAGTATTATAATGGGATTGTGACTGTCAGTCAGATTATATAAATGTGTGTTAAGTGTGTTCGGTGTAAACACTTACGTTATGTTGGTTAGTGAGATATGTGATTGGGAATTAACGTGAACGCTACTATTATGTGTTTAACTATTTGATTGCGAATTAACGTTAACGCTACTATTATGTGTTTAACTATTTGATTGCGAATTGACGTTAACGCTACTATTATGTGTTTAACTATTTGATTGGGAATTAACGTTAACGCTACTATTATGTGCTTAACTATTTTAGTTGCCTAACTTGTGGACTAAAGCAACTCTTTAAGTAATTGGGTTATGATGAAAGTAATACTATTTTTTTATATTAATACTTACGAGTTCTTTCATTTTCTTTGAATTAAGCTTACATTGCTTAACGGTGCTTAGTACGGTGATGCTATTGTCTCGTATTAGTAATATCGCCTTAGACTAACATGGCTGTGTTAATATTACTTCTAGTGATTTCCTAAGCTGAAGAAAATTCTTTTGCTTCAAAATATTATATTTTGCTTTTCATATTATTTGAGTGAGACCTGAATCGAATCTATGAAGCGATCCTGTAACTTTATTTACTCATAATCAAACCTCATTGTTATGTGGTTAAGAAATACATTTAACTAATTATTAAATATATATCTAACTTTTTATGTGACTTTGATATTACTCCTGATTATAATAATAATATAATACTATTAACGTAAGACAAGAACCAAGAATAATTACATTAAATATAAATAAAAGGACATATAAGAAAACTATCTATTCATTTCAAAAAGGGTAAGAGACAGAAATATTCTTACTTTAATATTTATCTTTCAAGACTTTTTATAAAATTAATAGTCCTTCTTTAGCTATATCTTATTCGGTTCATAACCATAGCCTACTAAGCTTCGGTTAAATAATAATTCTTTATAAATACTACATGACTTTAATTAGTTTCAGTATTTTTCATAATTAAAGAGTATCAGTCAATAAAGGATACTAAGTCCTAAGATCCAAAAGGAAAGGAAGCAACAACAGGAAATTATTTTATTAGATTTTACTTTTGTTTTGTCTTCAGCTGACTGATACCTTAATATATATCTCTGTGCTATCTAGATTCATCAAGTTAACCACTTGAGGATCAAGATACGTAACAATAATATATATATATATATATATATATATATATATATATATATATATATATATATATATATATATATATATATACACACAGATAGATACTGTAGATATATATAGATACATTATTTGATAGCACAAAATATATATAAATAAATAAATAAACGAAAACACATATAGAAATAAAGAGTGAACACAAAAACATGGACAATGAGAAGCTTTCGCACTAAAAAGCCACGATTCCACTAACAATTCCTGGTAATTGTAACGATTCTGAATCCCCGGCGAGAATAAATGGAACTTAAAACCAAATACCTGGTATCGAAATACAATTAAAATACAATTTACAGAGAGAGAGAGAGAGAGAGAGAGAGAGAGAGAGACATAAGTACATACATACTGTACGGTATGTCGGTATATACATACATTGAAATTATACAGAGAGAGGTATAAGGAAATATAGATACCAAAAATTGCGTGAGGCTGTAGTTCAGAAAATGCGTGCGTAATTAAAAAAAAGCTAATGCTAAATTTTCCAAATATATCGTTATTATTTTAGCGAATAGTCTCTTCAATTTATCCTATTAAATAACAAATGAAATATTATGGTTAGATACTGTCACGGTGTATTATAGGTGATATTTAAATCAGAACAATATCTATCTATCTAATGCCTGACGCCGTGATCCCCGAAGGGGTGACCACGAACGAACCGCCCCCATGCACCTCTGTCCCCAGTCAGTCGATGCCCCTCCCCCCAACCAGCACTGCTTTCGTTCATGTACTTCCTCACTCCATCCTTCCACCTCTCATTCGGTCTACATCTCCCTCTCTGTCCCTCCACCTCGCTCTCGTACACCCTCTTAGTCATTCTCTTGCTTTCCATACGTTCCATATGGCCGAACCATCTCAAGTTGTTCCTTTTCACACTTTCCAGCACATCTACCTCCACACCACACCTCCTTCTTACTTCCTCATTAGTCTGTCTATCCCTCCATGTAACTCCGCACGTACTTCTTAATTAATTCATTTCCACTGCTCTCACTCTTGGTCTGAGTCTCTCAACCAACGTCCATGCTTCGCTTCCGTAAGTCAGTGTCGGGATTACCACACTGTCATGCAAGGACTTCTTCACTTCCATACTGACCACCCTATTTCTTGTTACTGCTTTCAGCGTTCCTACAACCCTCTTCCCCTGTTGTACTTTCTCCCGCACTTCTTCATCCATAGTCCCATATTTACTCAACACACTGCCCAGATACTTAAAAGAGTTGACGATCTCCTTAGCCTGCAAACCGTTCAGCTTTACCTCACACTCTGTGACTTCACCCCTTTCGAAGACCATAACCTTGCTCTTCCCCGCATTTACCTTCAAATTCCGTTTTTCGCACACTGTTCCAAACTCATTTACCAGACCCTGCAACTCCCATTCATTATCACTCATCAGAACTGTATCATCCGCAAACAATCAATTCCATTTAATTTGTATATGCGAGTTTTGCACCTCAAAAAATAGTCCAGTCACCCCTAGTATTTTCTATTGATAATTCTCCCTACCAAGGTTTCACTTGAGACCCCTGGTGGCCGCTTGCTTCTGAACTAGCGCCAGAGCTACGACTGCCGACATCAACACTACTTAACACAGTGGGTAGCATCATGGATTGCAGATCAAAAGGATCTCGTATCCTGGTTACACCGACACATCAAGAAAACACCCCTTATATCGTCACCAATTCATAGCATAGAAAATGCCCGACCATATTCTAGGATGCTGTGAATTACCGTACAGTTGTTCTTTCCAATCAAGTGACATGCATAATTTAGGTTTCATCTAGTGTGGCAGAAAGGAAGCAAGCAACACCTTGAAGCTCCACTGTGACCATCTAGACTCTAGAGCGACATATGAAGCACCCAACATCTCAGAGCTTCAATTGATAATCTCCGGGTCTTGTAAGTGTTACAGGCTACTGAACAGCCTACAGTCCCGAGGTTGAGACATAGAAAAAAAACAAAAAACAAAACAAAAAAAACATAGTATATCACGATTTCTTGTGAATATATGTTTGTATTATGCTGTATATGACTACACTAGTGCTTATATCGTACAGTAGTCATGTGAATTTTAATATGCATCTGATAATTACTAATAACATAATTATAAGCAGATTAGTTATCACTTTAAAAAGGGGCAACAATACCTTTTGACTTTTTACAGTATTATAAATATATATCATTTATGATCATGAAAGACACAAATACAATGACTATAACAGGTTTCGGCTACAGAAATTTCGACAAATAGTTGATAATAAAGAATTGTTAAAGGAGAGGCAGGATGGATCGTTCTGCGATATCGTTCTTTAAAAGGCTTAGGTCGCTTACAGTCTGACTTAACTGCATCTGGCGGGATCTCCGGGCCAACCTTTGTAGGGAGAATTATGAGGGGCACTGCTATATAAATACTGGTATGGTAAAGAGAATCTAAATGCAATATAATCTTTATTGCTGTTGGTATCATAAAGTGACACAGACAACTGAAATCATCTGTTTTTAATATCTGGCTTAGTGAAAACATTGTTTTGCTAATTTGTTAGGATTATACAGACCCTCAAATATTAGATACAGGTTGATGATGCAGTTTTTACCAACATGCTCTCCCTGCTCAATAGCTGGGCAAAGGTGGGTTCCCTGATGATCAGGGAATTTAGAAAACTGTTGCCACAGATAGCTAAAGCACTTCCACAGCACTTCCGTCTGCCAATAACACATTAGCTGGCCCGAGACTTGAACCCTCGACCTCACAGTTTACTGGCGAGTGCTCTACCACCCGCGTTACGGCCTGTGGCATAATATATCAATATACATGTGGGTATAAATTAGATATTTATGATAAATCTAAAGATGGACTAAAGCAGAAAATAAACTTTTATGTTACATTCATATACGAAATATCGATATAGGTACCATAAAGTATGTTAACTCTGTATCTTAACAATGACAGTGCCAAATAAATATTCTATAGACCCATAATTTTTCATGATTTGCTATGGACTTTCTTCAGTAAAATGTACGTGTGGTGCTTTCTGTGGGTCATGTGCATATAGGTGTAGAATTTCAGATTGGTATCTCTACAAATATTGCAACAACAAAACTGTTAAAGGATCGGGTATGCAGTGCTCATATATATATATAAAATAGGGTACTTGTTATTGTGCAAAATTCAAGTCATTATCGCAATAAATGCGGCTACAAATATAAATGATTTAATCACCCATTTCAAAAGAATTGTAAATTAGGTTTTCTTTGCCATCAGAAGTGAATGGAGGCCTTCCTATAAGATATATATATTTGTTTTCTATGTGAATGAGGGAGACAAAAGGCATAACTGCCTGCAGCGAGTGCCTCCCCCAGATTTCAAAGAGTGACAGGGCCGAAATCAAGGGACGTTCGAGCTAAAATGCCTGGACACATGGAGTTTGAAGCAATTTAAGTCGTAGGAAGAGGGAAAGAAAAATTCTGGGAGAGTTCCAGAGCTCAGCAGTTAAATAGAAGAAAGTCTGAGAATAGCGTTTCACTCTTGGGTTGGAGAGTTGCACAGAGTAGGGGTGGGATTGTGTTGCAAGGCGGTTACTACGCACCCTACGTAGAGGAGGTGGTATGCATTGGGAAAGCTCCGAGGAACACTGATTATTGTAGTAACGATAGAATAGTGAGAGAGATGCAACATTGCGGCAAAGAGAGAGAGATTTCAGAGAATTGGTGAGTGGACGGGAGTTAATGATACAAAAGGCTTTCCTTTCTACTTTATCTAGGAGTGCGGTGTGAGAGGATCCTCCCCACACATGTGAACAATACTCAATACAAGGACGCACTGTGCCCCTGTACAGAGCAAGTAGCTGCGCAGGGGTAAAGAACCCCTTGAGGCGGTTGAGCACACCCAGCTTCTGGGAGGCTGCCTTAGCGAGACTGGTAATATGGTCTTTCCAAGTGAGAGCAGAAGAAAAAGAGACACCAAGAATATTGAGGGAAGATGAATGGTTGATTTTTGTATTGTTGAAGAATAAGGGATAGATAGTCCTCTGGAGGTTCCTGACGGGTAGTAAGATGGATAAATTGAGTTTTGCAAGCATTAAATGTAACAAGGTTTTCTCTACCCCAATTGGAAATAGTAGCTAGATCAGAAGATAAGCATTTTATGGCTTCACTACGTTTACTTTGAGGGACTGTTGGCTGGGGCGTTTTAGATAACTAATTGAGTGGTGCAAAGTAGAGTCGTCTGCATATGAATGGATGGGACTAGATGTACAGATGAGAAGATCATTTATGAAAATTAGAAAGAGAATAGAAGATAGGACAGAACCCTGAGGAACACCGAAGTTGATAGGATGAGGAATTGAGCGATGGCCGTCCACAGCCGCAGCTATGAAACGGCCGGAAAGGAAATTAGAGACAAAGGCACAGATGGAGAGATAGAAACCGAAGGAGGGCAGTTTGGAAATTAGAGATTTGTGCCAGACTCTATCGAAGGCCTTCGATATGTCTAGTGCAACAGAAAAAGTTTCACCGAAGTCCCGAAAGTTGGATAACCAAGAGTTAGTAAGATATGAAAGAAGATCACCCGTAGAGCGACCCTTAAGGAAGCCATATTGGCGATCTGAGAGCAGATTATGAGAAGAGAAATGCTTAAGAAATTTGGAAGTAAGAATAGTTTCAAAAACTTTAGAGATACAAGAGATGAGAGCAATTGGACGATAGTTGGAGGGTTGAGAACGGTCACCCTTCTTTGGGACAGGTTGAACGAGAGCAAACTTCCAGCAAGAAGGAAAGACGTTAGAGGAGAGACAGAGACGAAAGAGTTTGCCTAGGTAGGGGGTCAGCACGGAAGCACAGTTTTTAAGTACAACAGGAGGAACACCGTCCGGACCGTACGCCTTCTTAGTATTAAGCCCAGAGAGGGTAGAAAGTACATCTTTAGAAGAGATTAGGATATTAGGCACAAGTAGGAGAGAGGGGGGTGGAGAGGGAGGAATAGCACCGGAATCATCCAAGGTAGAGTTTCTGGCAAAAGTTTGAGCAAAGAGTTCAGCTTTGTCAGAGGAAGAAGTGATGGTTGTGCCATCAGAGTGGAAAAGGGGAGCGAAAGACGAGGAAGAAAAGTTGTTGGAGAGGTTTTTGGCTAGATGCCAGAAAGCTTGGGAAGAGCTAGAGTTGGATAGTTCAGTGCATTTCTTATTGATGAAAGAGTGCTTGGCAAGTCGAAGAAAAGATTTGGCTTGATTCCGGGCAGAAACATAGGAAGAATGAGATTCCTGAGTTTTAAGGCGTCGGTACCGTTTGAATGCTTCCTCCTTCTTGTGGACAGCAGTAGAACAAGCGTGAGTAAACCAAGATTTTTTTGCATTAGACTGAGAGAAAGAAAATGGAATGTACGCTTCCATGCCCGAGAGGATTACCTCGGTAATGCGTTCAGCACTCTCCGAGGGTCCTCGGCCCTACTGTATATATATATATATATATATATATATATATATATATATATATATATATATATATATATGTATATATATATATATATATAGAGAGAGATAGAAGGTGTGGTGGAGTGGTCTTCCCACTGGACTGGTAATCCAATGAACCCAAGTTCGAATCCTGATATGTCAATGGAAAGATATTATTGGGATGGAATTTGTGCTGTACCTATTATCAGTGCATTACCATAAAGCCCACCGAAACGCCAAACAAATACCCTCATTGTTCCCTGATTAAATAGCACTGTATGAATATTCCCATATTCAAAATATGCTACAGGAGGGGCAATACCTAGTGAGTAAATTGCTCAAAAGGTGGCTTTCTAAGAGTGAGGGTCCGAGTCTAGGGTGTGAGACAGTGAAGCACAGAGGCGAAGCAGGTTCAGAGATGCTTTGAGCCGTTAAGTGGGTGTTCCACATGTCTCACTCCCTAGGATGGAACGAGACCTCACGGGCTTCATCGTGTTGAGCGTTTGAATGTACAGGCTCTCAGCCTATGTCCGAGAGGGAGTAGTTGAAAAAAGAAAATATATATGTATTTACATATATATATACTGTATACTGTATATACTGTATATATATATATATATATATATATATATATATATATATATATATATATATATATATATATATACAGTATACAGTATAATTATGGTTGCCACAATTCAAGCCAATATCTGAATTTTTCGTTGATATCTCAGGGTGAGACATGCAGTTTTACATCCGAAATGGCAAATGAAATTGGATAGGTCATATCTATCCGCACTCCAATTCACAATAACAACTACAACAAAATCGGCCAATCATAGGTCTTCATCTTCGACGCAAGTAAAACCATACAACTAGAGCCCCAGCGTTTATAGCCGAATACTTGATATCGAAATATAAGCACGCAGGTGAGTATAATGTAATTACTGGCCCACCCCCCGGAAAAAGAAAAAAAATTACACGGGTGGCATTTAATTTCCCACAATTACGGGATATTCCATTTTGTGGGTCATTTTTGGCGGGGTTGGCATTATAATTGTGGAGAGGCAGAGGGCGTGGATTATGGACAAATATTCGGACAGTAGGGATATTTCTATGTTTCATGTTTTGTTAATATCGGTAAGCGTGTCAACACCTTGGTCAGCTGTATATTTATATGAGTTGAGTGCTTATCTCCTTCAATATGATTTTAATTATATTCAAGCTAACGTTGCAGCATAAGCTTTGATTGGATTAGTAAGCCTACTAGGAATCAGAAGGGAACAAACTAATTCTATTAATTAACCCTCCCGCATTCAGCAACTTAATTATCTAACTTATGGTAAGACATTCTCTAATTTGCCATGAAATATCAGGCTGGGCGAGTTTTCGAAGCCTTGTGTTTTTCTGTATTTTCATCCACCAGAATGCTGTTTATTGTGATGTATCATATGTCAATGGAAAGAGGAATATTTATAGTACATGATACAAAAACAAAAAATGTAAATAAATCGAAATATGAAAGTGTAAATGAGTCCGGAATACAATTATTTCCCATGCAATTGTCTTCACACCGTCCTAGCTCTAAATTGTGAGTGATGACCATATATTTTGTTTTTGCTCAAATAATAGTATTTTTTCTCCTCTTTCCAAATCTGAAAACAGAAATTGTTTATCTTCAATAGTTCTCAAGCAGTGACCGAAAAAAAAACTATGATTTTGATTGATATGGTTTATAAAATTTTCGATTTATTTCGTTGCTACGAAGTGAATGGTTTTAAATATAGGCTGTATGAATTCGGCAAATAATGCTAATGAGTATAAAACAAACTAGAAGTTCCTAGGACAAATACTTTTTGCGCTATAAATATTTGAAATGAAGAGCCAAAATGCGAATATTTACGCTTCACCCATCTCTGTTCCGGCGATGCTAGCCGGGTTCCGAGCTGTTCCCCACCTCGTGGTTGCGTTATTTGCTCGGATTCGTATATAACTGTATATATCACCAGAATCGAAAATTTGTGCTCTTTCCAATGGTGAAAACCAAAATAATATAGCATAATTGGTTCGCGAGCTATGCGCAATTGTTTCCATGCAGTGACCGAAAAAAAAAATAGATATGGTTTATAACATTTTCGATTTATTTCATTGCTACGAAGTGTATGGTTTTAAATTTAAGCTGTATGAATACGGCAAATAATGCTGATGAGTATAAAACAAACTAGAAGTTCCTAGGACAAATACTTTTTGCGCTATGAATATTTGAAATGAAGAGCCAAAATGCGAATATTTACGCTTCACCCGTCTCTTTTCCGCCGATGCTAGCCGGGTTCCGAGCTGTTCCCCACCTCGGCATTGGTTTATTTGCTCGGATACGTGTATAACTGTTTATATCACCGTCATCGGAAAATTATGCTCTTTCTAATGGTGAAAACAAAAATAATATAGCGTTATTGGTTCGCGAGCTATGCGCAATTGTTTCCATGCACTGCTATTGTTTTGTAAATAAATGAGAATGTTTATACAGATGTTTATCTTTGCCACAATATACAACACTTTTATATAATTTTCCTTGCCAATAATTGTATAATGTTCATAGAAGACATGTCAGTCATGAAGGTTGTCAATTTTACTTACCTGATAGGGCCACAACCCTTTCCAACGAGAAGGGAAATGGCTCCTGGGTTGACACTGAAAAAACAAAACAAGAAAGCCAGGTTATCATCAAGTAATAAATTCAGAAATAATTATATTGTACACACAAACAAAGTAATATATATATATATATATATATATATATATATATATATATATATATATATATATATATATATATACAAGGTGTCAAACAAAATATAATGAATGGTAACCAAAAATGTGTGTGTGTATATATATATATATATATATATATATATATATATATATATATATATATATATATATATATATATATATATATATATATATATATATATATATATATATATATATATATATATATATATATATATATATATATATATATATATATATATATATATATATAATATATATATATATATATAAATATATATATATATATATACATATATATATATATATATATATATACAAGGTGTCAAACCAAAGAAATATGCAGATTTCCAAGCCACCCTAGGAGGTACTGCATTTGACTCGTTATTTTTTTAGAGTGGTTTCCCCAGGAGGCCTATATCCACTTTGATGATGAAGGTGGGTAAATGTAGGTGGGTGAATGTCGGTGGGTGAATGTGTGGGTGAATGTCGGTGGGTGAATGTCGGTGGGTAAACGAGGGTGGGTGAATGAAGGTGGGTGAATGAAGGTGGGTGAATGAAGCCGGGTGAATGAAGAAGAGAAATGGAGAAGAGAAATGAATGAATCAATGAATGAATGATTGCACATGGCTCCTGACTATAGGACACCTGCATTGTGACGATGGAAAAGGTTGAAGCAGTCGTTGACGTCAATGCAGAGGGCAACCGTGCAAGTCGTGCAGCGGAAGCTTGTGTCCTTGCGAATGCCGTTCATTACTTTGCAGTAATAGCAACGGAGTCGCTTCTTGGCCGGAATCCTCTGCCGAGAATGGTCCAAGGCCCTGTTCAACCGGACATGGTTCAGAACAATAGGACGGGGCCTTGGGACAACTCCAGGTCGAGGTCTCCGGACTCGCACCGCTCCTGCTGCTTCCAGTACTGGTGGCGGTTGGTTGGCAGCTTCAAGAGCTGCTTCCCCATGGTCACCAGCAGCAGCTGCATCAGGTGCTAGTACCACGGGGGGTTGAACCAGGACATAGTTTCCCCCTGGGGCAGCAGCATCAGCAGCAGCATCATCTGGTTCTGGTGGTGGGGAGGGGACATCGAGACGTGGTGCCCTCTCAACGCCTCCACCAGGAGCAGTAACAGGAGAGGGTGGAGTGCTGTCAGGAGCAGCAGGGGCTGGGGAGTCTGGATGGTCGTCGTCAGACGACCCAGATGATCCACCGGGTTGCCGTTGCCTGCGTGCATGCCTCTGTGGCTCACGCTGGTCACGCGGCAGATCTTGTGCTCGGTGGACTGGCCTCCCCAACATAGGCCACTCTGCAGGGTTGAAGTGCAGCAAGGAAGTACAGATGTGCTCCTGGAAGTCCAGCAAGGTAATCTTCTTCCTTGGGTAGCACTTCCTGTACAGGACATCGGCGTTGAAGAGGGCCATTTGGATGAAGTAGAAGGTGATCTTCTTCGTCCACTTGACCGTCCTTCGCTGGATGGGGTAGTACTGGACCATCTGGTCGAAGTGATCCACCCCACCCATGTGGATGTTGTAGTCTTCAACGCAAACAGGTTTGAAGATCTCCCTCTGTCCACGACGCCACTTGCCCTGTTGGTCCTTCTCTTTGAAGCTGACAAGCTTCGGGATGGTGTCCTGGTTGTGGAAAGTGGACACCATGTTGACGATGCGCTTGTCTCGCCAAAGTAGGACCATGGTTAAGCCGTTGTTCATTGCTAATGTCGCATCGCGTTCAAGCTGTTTTGCTTTAGCAATGTCGCACAACCGCTTAGGAGCTCCTCGTACAAGGCGCAGGGTGCCACACACATAGATGTTGTGTGTGAGCATTTGCTGGCACAGGTCAACTGAGTTGTAATAGTTGTCCATGTACAGCCTGTACCCCTGGCCTCTGAAGGACTCCGTGAGACCCTCCACCGTCTCCTGGAGAGATGTACCCGGACCGGTGTAGACCCGAAAGTCCCACACATAGCCAGTCAACGCCTCTGCCAGGATGTACAGCTTGACACCGTACTTCGTCGGCTTCATTGGGTTGTAAACCTTGAATGAAAGGCGACCCTTCCATCCAAGGCTGCCTTCGTCAAGGGACAGCTTTTCGGCGGGGATGTATGCCAGCTTGAAGCCTTCAAGTAGGTATTCCATCACCGTCCGAACCTTCACAAGCCTGTTCTTGTTCTGCCTGCAGACTGCCTTGTTGTTGAAAGCATGGAAATACTTCAACAAGGCTAGAAACTTAGTCCTACTCATCGTTCTCCGAAATACTGGGTAGTCGTGAAGGACAGTTGAACGCCAGTAGTGACTCAGAGAAGGAATCTTGGTGATGCCCATGAGGAAGTGCAGGCCAAGGAATTTGGCCATTTCCTCCTCACCAAACAGGTACCAAAGAGCGGCTGCTCCGTCAACGAACTTGGCGTAAGCATTTGTCTCCAATACCAGGTATTGCAGCATCTCCCTTGTGAAGAAGAGCTGGAAGAACTGGAGAGGAGTCACCGGCTTTGGAACCTGCATGCCAGGGGTCCCTGAGAACAGATCAGGCTGGGGGTCGAAGGGGGTGTCGGTCCAACCGGCATCACGATCGGGCGCAGGATCGCGAGCACGGCCACGACCACCGCGAGGACCACCGCGAGGACCACCGCGAGGAACACCTCTGCGGCCCCTGGGCCTACCACCTGCCCCCCTACGGGGACCTGGCCTCCGGCGTGGCATAGGTGGTAGGTCGAGGGGTTGAGTGGGGGGGGCTTCTGCATCAGATGATGCAGAAGCCGGTGAACCTGGTGCAGCACCAAGTGGTGAAAGGTGTGGAGCTGGTGAACCTGGTGCAGCTGCACCAGCTGGTGAAAGGTGTGGAGCTGGTGAACCTGGTGCAGCTGTACCAGTTGGTGAATGGTGAAGAGGAAGCCTTTGGGGAAGAAGCTCCTCGATTACTGCTGGAGGATTCAACGCTGTGCGTGGCACCTCAGCAACAACCTGAGCACGCACTGCGGCTTCAGCAACCTCAGCACGCATTGCGGCTCGATGCTCAGGCAGAACAAATGCCGAGGGGGTCAACGGTGTGTCGCTGAAGGGGGACACTGCGGGGGTGACCGTTCCCATGGCATGCGAAGGCGGGGTATTCAAAGTGCCCACAGCAAGTAGCGTAGCAAACAGGTGTGGGCTGCGGGCTGGTGATCCAGCTGGAAGCCAGGATGAGGCACCGCCACGCGAGGTGGATGGAAGTGGTGACGTGGGAAGTTGGGGGAAGTTGGGTGATGGTAGGAGGTAATCGGCGATGTTATGGATGGGATGAGATGTAGATGGGATGGGATGATAATTATGTAGATGGGATGGGATGGGATGTGGATGGGATGGATGGTGGTGGTGGATCCGCTGGGGCTGGTTCAGTTGGTGGTGGTGGTGGTGGGTTGTCTGACGTTGCTGGTGGTGGTGGTGGATCGGCCGAGGTGGGGACGTCGAGGCGGAGTCGCTTGGGCGGAGGTGAAGCCCAATCCTCATCGTCAGACCACTCGTCCGACTCACTCTCGCTCGCCGTCTCATCCGTCGTCGTCATGTCCAGCACCTCATTGACCACATCTTCCAGCTGGGAGTCCCGCAAAGGTTTCTTCTTGTCCGACATGGCAGCTGGCGTATGGCGGTAGGCTAGCGTATGGCGGTAGGCTGGCGTATGGCGGTAGGCTGGCGTATGGCGGCAGGCTGGCGTAGTTAGCTTACGATGCTGAAACCAAGAAATGGAAATAAAGGAAAAACGTAATTGACGTTGATAGTTGTCATGACGCAAGTTCGCCATCACTGGATCCATATAACGTTGGTATAGTTCACCGTGACATAGTCATAGTTTTGCATTATCCGATTCCAGATGACGTGAGTATAATGGATTCATGACAGTATATTTCCGCATTTTGTAATTCAAATGGGGGAACACCATGACGTAGTCATAGTATGGCATTATAAGAATATATATATTTATACCTTGGGGCTCTTTGCCCAAACACCCTGGGGAACAAGAACAACACAACAGGGAAGGGGACAAGATTTTGTTTTGTTATATGTATACGGTATATACCTTTATATAAAAAATAAATATAATCAAATATATCGCAATATATATAAAATAACTATATAAATACTCGATTATGGGCCCTGCCCTTGCTCTGGACATAGGGGGTGGTCCCATTGACACCCTGGGGAACAGGAACAATAAAACAAAAATATACATATAAATGAAACAAAATTATAAATAAAATAAAATGATAGGCCTATAAATAAAATAAATAAAAACTATAATAAATAAAAATATATATAAAATAACTATATAAATACTCGATTATGGGCCCTGCCCTTGCTCTGGACATAGGGGGTGGTCCCATTGACACCCTGGGGAACAGGAACAATAACAAAAACAAATATATATAAATGAAACAAAATTATAAATAAAATAAAATGATAGGCCTATAAATTAAATAAATAAAAACTATAATAAATAAAAATATATATAAAATAACTATATAAATACTCGATTATGGGCCCTGCCCTTGCTCTGGACATAGGGGGTGGTCCAATGGACACCCTGGGGAACGGGAACAATAACAAAACAAAATATATAAATGAAACAAAATTATAAATAAAATAAAATAATAGGCCTATAAATAAAATAAATAAAAACTATAATAAATAAAAATATATATAAAATAACTATAAATTCTCGATTATGGGCCCTGCCCTTGCTCTGGACATAGGGGGTGGTCCAATGGACACCCTGGGGAACAGGAACAATAACAACAAAAAATATATAAATGAAACAAAATTATAAATAAAATAAAATGATAGGCCTATAAATAAAATAAATAAAAACTATAATAAATAAAAATATATATAAAATAACTATATAAATACTCGATTATGGGCCCTGCCCTTGCTCTGGACATAGGGGGTGGTCCCATTGACACCCTGGGGAACAGGTACAATAACAAAACAAAATATATATAAATGAAACAAAATTATAAATAAAATAAAATGATAGGCCTATAAATAAAATAAATAAAAACTATAATAAATACAAATATATATAAAATAACTATATAAATACTCGATTATGGGCCCTGCCCTTGCTCTGGACATAGGGGGTGGTCCAATGGACACCCTGGGAACAGGAACAATAACAAAAAAATATATAGAAATGAAACAAAATTATAAATAAAATAAAATGATAGGCCTATAAATAAAATAAATAAAAACTATAATAAATACAAATATATATAAATAACTATATAAATACTCGATTATGGGCCCTGCCCTTGCTCTGGACATAGGGGGTGGTCCAATGGACACCCTGGGGAACAGGAACAATAACAAAAACAAAATATATAAATGAAACAAAATTATAAATAAAATAAAATTATAGGCCTATAAATAAAATAAATAAAAACTATAATAAATAAAAATATATATAAAATAACTATATAAATACTCGATTAAGGGCCCTGCCCTTGCTCTGGATATAGGGGGTGGTCCCATTGACACCCTGGGGAACAGGAACAATAACAAAAACAAATATATATAAATGAAACAAAATTATAAATAAAATAAAATGATAGGCCTATAAATAAAATAAATACAAACTATAATAAATAAAAATATATATAAAATAACTATATAAATACTCGATTATGGGCCCTGCCCTTGCTCTGGACATAGGGGGTGGTCCCATTGACACCCTGGGGAACAGGAACAATACAAAATAAAAAATAAATATATAAATGAAACAAAATTATAAATAAAATAAAATGATAGGCCTATAAATAAAATAAATACAAACTATAATAAATAAAAATATATATAAAATAACTATATAAATACTCGATTATGGGCCCTGCCCTTGCTCTGGACATAGGGGGTGGTCCAAAGGACACCCTGGGGAACAGGAACAATAACAAAAACAAATATATAAATGAAACAAAATTATAAATAAAATAAAATGATAGGCCTATAAATAAAATAAATAAAAACTATAATAAATAAAAATATATATAAAATAACTATATAAATACTAGATTATGGGCCCTGCCCTTGCTCTGGACATAGGGGGTGGTCCCATTGACACCCTGGGGAACAGGAACAATAAACAAAAAAATATGTAAATGAAACAAATTTATAAATAAAATAAAATGATATAAATAAAATAAATAAAACTTATAATAACTCACAATAAAGAAAAATAGGACTATATATAAAATAGCAATAGAAATACTCGAATATATATATATATATATATATATATATATAGATATATATATATATATATATATATATATATATATATATATATATATATATTATATATAAAATAAAGATAGGCCTAGCCCAAGCCTAAACATATAAAATATCCCAGCTGTGATGAAAAGGTAAAAGGTCAAGGAGTGCTGACCTGCCGTGGGCAAGTAATTATGGGATTAGCTTAGGTACTTTACCCAGACATCTGTGGCTGTCCAAAGGTTCACTGCTGTAGTGTAGTGTACAGTGGCACATAAAAGTCTTGTATTTTTTATGTCAGGCTATTTACCGTGACATATTTGTACTTACCGTGACATTTTTGTCTAAAAAATTCGTTTATTATCTATCCACACTTCACTGTTAGTTACTTCACTCAAATAAAACTGTGTATTCACTAAAAATTGCCCAAATTGGGCATAAAATAATGCCAAAAATGGGCAAAACACAACTATATTTCGTAATTACAGCTTTATTATACTTCGTATGTAGTATTTATTCATAAATATATTGGTCTTTCAAGCGAAAATGAAGGTTTTAGGGCAATATATATACGACACACACATATAGCCTAGCTTACATTCGTAATCACAAACCTAACATAAGTTAGGAATGTGACTACGAATGCTTACTACACTAACCCTACGAATATGATATAAATAATATTATTATTCACAGTTCACAACACTTCCACTGGGTCCATTCTAGCCGCCTAAAAAACACATGGCTGGCTATGGAGAGGCGAACAACGAGGCACAGAGTCACAAATCACGAGTTATATACATAAATTATAAATAGATAGCCACAAATTGATGATACACTGTCTCTTAGTACATAAATAATCAAGATTTGGCCGCCTGAAACCCGCTCCATGGCGGGCAATGGAGGCGAGACGAGATTTAAAGGTCCAGGAGTACTGCCTCACAGACTGGCGGCCGGCTCACAACTGGTGAAACAAAGCCCCGCACTCCTCACACAGGGACGCTAGGGGGTTGCCAGATTTTTCATTTTGTAACTTACTGATGGCTAACTTACCAGCCAAAAATGCGTCCAAATCGCGTCATAAACTTATTTACCACGAATATTTCTAACTTACAGGTGGCATTATGACGCGATTGCGTCGTACGACCACTCTTCGAGGGGTGGCGTTATAACGCGATCGCGTCATAAAAATGCGAGAGGGTTAACTTCCTGATACCCACAGATTTTTGATAAATTAATAATATCGCCTAATAAAAGCATGTGTTACCCGCCCTTAAACAAATTTCTACCCCTATCCAACCAAAGAGTTTTTCCGCTTAAATAGTAAAGTCGGGAACACTCTCCTTCAATCTACCTTTCCCTGATCTTAACACTTAAGCTACACCAAGCTCCGTGTGTCCAGACATATTTACTCTAACCTATTACTCTAACTTGAATACGGCTCTCTCTCTCACTCTTTCAATTTGAAAAGACACTCGATACTGGCAACTTTACCTTTTGTCACCTACTTACACATACAAAAACAAACAAAGAGTTTGAGCGTGAAAAAAACATATTTTTTGCTTGGTTTGGATTTCAAGCGTGTAAAGTTTCAAGATCATTTGTGGCTAATATACTAATCTGTTGGGCGTCGATCCGTCCACGTTTTATGTGAACCCTATTGATATTGAAAAACTCAAATATATAACAAAGCACAATTATCATATGTTCAATGTCGTTTTTTAATATCATTATGTCGGTATTTCATTAAATAACTCTTACCACAGCCTTATACACCATTCACCGTCTACAGCATATAGATTGTATTCCCTTGCTGACTTCTTACAATCTGATTATGCCGAGTGAGTTTATATGTTGTGATTTAATGGTAACAATAGGGTGAGAGTATTGCATTGATGTGTTGGTGTAGCCATAATAATATAAACCAGTAACACGTATAAGTAACACAAACAAAATATCTACTTCCTTCCATGGTGGATTTTGATGGTTATGTTACAGAATGCTATTGACTAATGTGTGTTTGTGTTAGTTTATTTGTTGTTGTTGATCTTGTTGGTGTTGTTGTTATTTTTGTTGTTGCTTTGTGTGTGTGTGCGTGAATGTGCACGTTTGTTTAACAAGTTATTTTAACACCTTACGAACGGGCTAGGCGGTATATTTGACCGTGCCGCCCAGCGTTTTTTTTTACCATAAATTGGGTAGTTTCCGTGCTCTTTTTCATGCATAAACAAGATCCAGAGCATAATACAAGTATGTATCCCTGAAAGGGCGTAAATTGAGCTTTCCAATGACACCCGAACCATCCTTCTACGATCACTGGTTGTCTTGCAACGATCGTGCAACCGAAGGGCAAAATCGGTAAAATACCGTCATTTTTTTACATTATTACGTGTGAAACGAGTGAGAGAGGGTGGAGTACAAAGGAGTACAGCTCAGTAGCTCCACGGCGGCCGTGGCGAGCGGTCAGGAGGTAATCTATGCTCCTCCCACCGCTCCGCTCTCTCTCAGAGCACATTATGTGCTCAAAATTGCACTCGACAATAGCCGTGACCCGCCACATAGGCCACATTTATTTAACTCGACAATAGCTGGGTGCCGCCAGTTAAGGGTTAAAACGAATGAGTAAACATATTCAGGAAGTGTGCATGTTAATTGTTTGTTATTTGCCTGTATTCACTGATAATATATATATTGTCACTAGAACTCCCGCCGATGTTATAATGGCAATGAGAAGAAACACGTTGTGGAACATTTTGATTTATTCAAATTTACGGCAGCTTAATTCAGCAATCCTCAGGAAGGGTTCACAACAGATCCTAAATATTGAGTTTAACTCTATAGATCATCCTAAGAAATGGATCAACAATTGTCATAAATTGTTAAACATTACGTAAAGAGCTAAAACGTAATACAGTATATTGATTCTGCAATCAAGGAAAAAGGCTTTATATAAAAAATAACCAATGGCTAAACCGCGTCCAAGAATTGATGTGATCAATTACATAATGTGGAGAACTCAAACATATTTAAATGTGATATATTGTTTTATAGTGATCAGCTAATAACAGCTTAATGTATCTAAAGTAATTAACAGCTAAAATTACCCGAATATTCAAACTTTGTGTTACTTCATATGACAATTCATTATACCGTAAACACAATGAATATAAAGCTACTTTCCAGAATCAAGTTAGTTTTCTCGATTACTGGACTTTTAATACTAAAGCTACTGAACATGCAAGACACATAGCAGAACACGTAAAACAAAGACATGATAACAAATTAAATAGAAATAAAACTCTAAAATATAGGGATTCATCAAATTAACTATAATGAAATTTGTATTGTTAACTTATCAAGTGAGACGAGGACTGCAAGGGAAACAAAAATCTTAATGCTGGGACTGAATTTCTGCATTCCTTTTTATAGAAAAGATTAGTGATACAATTCTAGAATGTTCAGAACTATGTCTCCTTAAGAATTGTTTAAACTGTGGCACAATAACAAATAAAATAAAATAATTAGGTCTATCTATCTATCTATTGCCTGACGCCGCGATCCCCGAAGGGGTGGCCACGAACGAACCGCCCCCATGCACCTCTGTCCCCAGTCAGTCGACGCCCCTCCCCCCAACCAGAACCGCCTTCGTTCATGTAGTTCCTCACTCCATCCTTCCACCTCATATTCGGTCTACCTCTCCCCCTCTGTCCCTCCACCTCGCTCTCGTACACCCTCTTAGTCATTCTCTCACTTTCCCTACGTTCCATATGGCCGAACCATCTCAAGTTGTTCCTTTTCACACTTTCCAGCACATCTACCTCCACACCACACCTCCTTCTTACTTCCTCATTAGTCTGTCTATCCCTCCATGTAACTCCGCACGCACTCCTTAAGTAATTCATTTCCACTGCTCTCACTCTTGGTCTGAGTCTCTCAACCAACGTCCATGCTTCGCTTCCGTAAGTCAGTGTCGGGATTACCACACTGTCATGCAAGGACTTCTTCACTTCCATACTGACCACCCTATTTCTTGTTACTGGTTTTAGCGTTCCTACAACCCTCTTCCCCTGTTGTACCCTCTCCCACACACCTCTTCATCCATAGTCCCATCTTTACTCAACACACTGCCCAGATACTTAAAAGAGTTGACGATCTCCATAGCCTGACCGTTCAGCTTCACCTCACACTCTGTGACTTCACCCCTTTCGAAGACCATAACCTTGCTCTTCCCGTATTTACCTTCAAATTCCGTTTTTCGCACACTGTTCCAAATTCATTTACCAGACCCTGCAACTCCCATTCATTATCACTCATCAGAACTGTATCATCCGCAAACAGCAGTATAGGTAGCTTCCACTCAATTCCCTCCCTTTTCAGCGATACACCAACATCCACTGCTCTTGATAGTATTTCTTTCATAACTCCATCCATATATACCGTAAACAACCACGGGGACATCACACACCCCTGTTTCAAACCAACATTCAGGTCAAAGAACTCGCTCTGCTCACTCTCCACACGTACTGCCGCCTTTGCACCCTCATACATGCTCTTCACTGCTTTCAGCAACTTGCCCTCTACTCCGTATATTCTAAGTACTTTCCACAAACCTTCTCTATCCACTCTGTCATAGGCCTTCTCCAAGTCCATAAAGGCAACATACACCTTTTGTTTCTTCTCCAGATACTTCTCCACAACACAATTCAGGGTAAAAATCTGATCTACACATCCTCTTCCCTTCCTAAAACCTCCCTGCTCGTCGCCTATCCATTTCTCCGTTCTCACTCTCACTCTCTCAATCACTACCCTACTGTATACCTTCCCTACTACGCTTAGAAGACATATTCCTCGGTGGTTACCACACACTCCTCTTTCCCCTTTGCCCTTATATAGGGGGACTATTATGCCAGTCTTCCAGTCATCGGGTGCACTGCCCTTCTCCCATGCTAGTTTGCACATTTTCCATACCCATTCTATCACTATCTCACCACCATACCTCAACATTTCCCCACACACTCCATCTGTTCCTGGTGCTTTCCCCAACTTCACTCTTTTCATGGCTTCCCACACTTCTGACCTCCTGATCCCCACCTCCTCCTCCACTACTTCTCTTCTTCTCCCTCCCATACCATATCCAGCTATGTTTGCTGGCTCTTCATTCCTTTCATTTAGCAACTCACTGAAGTACTCCCTCCATCTTTCGACTCTCTCTTGCTTCTCGGCTAGCATTCTCCCATTCTTATCTTTCACACCCTTACTGTTTCCCTTGCTACCTTCCCTAACTTTCTTGACTTCTTTCCAGAACAGTTTTTTTTTTTTTTTTTTTTTTTTTTTTTTAAGAGACAATGAATGGAGGAAGGAAAAACACAGATAAAACAAAAAGGTCCATGTGCCTAAAGGCATCCTCCATTCATAAAATGTTTGTAACAACTGGATTTAAACATTTGTTGATTGTAAGTTTGTGGAAAGCAATTCGAGGGAAGTGAATTCCAAAGAGTAGTAGCTCTGGGGATAAATGAATTCTGATAAGCAGAAGTTCTGCATTGTGGAGGAGAAAGTGTAAATTCATGGGCGCTCTCAGCTGCCCTAGTTCTACGGGGAAAGATGTGGAGAGGCGGCACAATTGAAGCAAGTTCCTCGGAACAATTGCTGTGAAAATATCTGTAGAATAATGCAAGGGATGCAACGTTTCTTCGTATGGCTAATGTAGGAAGGTCCTGTGTGATTGCAGGGTTATTGATTAATCTAATAGCTTATTTTGAATTTTGTCCAACTGCCTCAATGCAACCACTCCACTTCCACCCCACAGAGGTGAACAGTAATCCATCTGAGAGCGCACATGACTTTTATATATTACGGCCAACTGCTCGTCAGTGAAGAATTCTCGAACTCTGTACAGGAGTCCCAGTTTTTTAGAGGCATTCTTAGCAATGCTTCTAACATAATGTGTCCAGCTCAAGTTAGTAGTTAATGTTACACCGAGAATGTCAATACTAGGGGAAGTGGGAATATTTACATCATTAAAAAATATATGGGAGTCAGTGAGATTCTGTCGGTTAGAAAATTGAATGTACTTGGTTTTCTGTGCATTAAAGGAAACTAGATTCTCTTGTCCCCATTCATTAATTCTAGAAAGGTCCTGGTTCAGAGAAATTGCAGTGTTTATTTTTGAATTTATAAGATCGGGTTGGGTGAAAGAATTGGTAAATGTGAAGGAACTGTGGAGTGTTGAGTCATCTGCGTAGGAATGTATTGGATTATGAGTGGTAGATATGAGATCATTGATATGAATGAGGAACAGAGTTGGGGCCAAAACTGATCCCTGGGGAACACCAGCATTTATTGAGTGAAATTGAGAATAGTTTCTTACTCTCCCTCCATTTTACACTCAGATTCCTTCCAAATTCCTCATCTACTCTTCTCTTACTTTCCTTCACTACTCTCTTCACCACCCTCTTACTCTCCACGTACCTCGCTCGTTTCTGTCTCTCGGAATCTTCATTCCCTCTACTACCCAACCACTCTCTATATGCTTTCTTCTTTTCTTCCACAGCTATTCTTACCTCTTCTGTCCACCATGCTGTACCTTTCACTCCCCTCCCTCTTCTCCTCACTCCACACACCTCCTCACATGCTGCACAGATCTCATCCTTAAACACCTTGCTCATCTCCTCCACTTCCTCCATAACTTCCAGGTCGAACCCACCTAGTCGTCTTTCCACTGCTCTCCTGTACTCCTCCCTGACTTCCTCCTCCTGCAACCTCTCCACCCTCCTCACCATTCCACCCTCCTCTCGCCTCCCTCCCGCTCTCCTCACCCACTTCTTTTGTATCCTAACCTTAGCTACCACTACATAATGATCAGACAGACCCCCTCCAATACCCCTATACACCCTAGCATCCATCACAGATTTCTTCATTCGTTCATCCACACATACATAATCAATCAATGACTTTCGTTCCACCACTGTCTTATCCTTCATCGTCAACATCCGTTTCCACGTGTACCTGTGGATCATTCTGTGTCGGAAGAAGGTGTTGGCTATCCACAGCCTCCTCCCCACACATACGTCCACAAGTGCACTACCAATTAGGTGCTGGTAATAATAATCTATCTATATATCTATTGCCTGACGCTGTGATCCCCGAAGGGGTGGCCACGAACGAACCGCCCCCATGCACCTCTGTCCCCAGTCAGTCGACGCCCCTCCCCCCAACCAGCACCACCTTCGTTCATGTACATCCTCACTCCATCCTTCCACCTCTCATTCGGCCTACCTCTCCCTCGCTGTCCCTCCACCTCGCTCTCAATAATAATAATAATAATAATAATAATAATAATAATAATTAAAGTTGCAAGCAACGTTGTGCGGGGTTCGAGCGGGTTTGCACGCAGGGTATTGTGTTGGATACAAGGGCTGTGCCACATATATCAAAATATCATGTATCTTATCGGGCATGGAGAAAGTACAGAAGGAATATAGTGTAGCCATTTTGGCTATGGCCACTTAGACCATTAAGGAGTGTGACCATTTTGGTTAAAGCTATTAATCCTGTATGAGTTGTTGTTGTTGTTGTTCCCTAAGCTGCCTGGCCGAACAGCCCCGAGTCCCTGAGGAAGGCCATGGCCATGATCGGGCTTTCCCACAGAGCTCTCATTGAGTGTAGATTGTGTTGTTGGCGTAAGTGGTTGTGTGAAATGCAGTCTTCTATGATGTGTTTAATGGTATGGGGTGCTGTGTTACATCCCGGGCAGGCGTCGACAACGGAGTCATCCAGTCTCTTCTGATAGCTCAGGAGAGCTGGATGGTGTCCGCATCTCAGCCTGGCCAGGTGGACTCTGTCCTCGCGAGGAAGGGAGGATTCGGAAGGATGGATTTCGGGAGGATGTGCTTGCAGCTGCGTGTTGTCTGTGAGTGAGTGGATGGATCGGCGAGAGATATGAGTATGGATGTGCTTCTGGAAGTTGGTTCGGGGTGGGCAGGGTGGGAGAGAGGACAGTAATTGTGTGTGATACCGTGTGCTGGGTGTTGTTTTGATATTTCTTGGTGTCTGTGGGTGTGTTGCCATGTAGTTTAGTGGGTGGTCTTGGTTCGTGGAGGCTGCTGCCAGGAATTGAGTGCCTCTCATGTCCAGATGGTCTTTGACTTTGAGGATTTTGGTTTCTTGATGTAGGTGATCTGTGGGTGCAGTAGCTGTGGAGCCTGTAATGATCTTCAGGGCTTTGTTTTGAATAGTCTGTAAGGTCTTATGATGTGTTTCAGTTAGGTTAGAAGCCCAGGCTGGGCTTGCGTATTCCATCACTGATCTTATATATTGTTTATATACTGTGGTGGCAGTTTCTTTGTTGTGTCCAAATTGTGTGTGAGCAAGTGACCTGAGGGCATTAAGTCTGGGTGTCAGTTTCCTTTTAATGTTTGTGGTGTGCTGTTTGAATGTCATATGAGTATCATATGTTACTCCTAGGATTTTGGGTGTGTGTGTATGTGTTAGGGGTGTGTTGTTTATGGTGAGTTGAGGGATGTATTCGCGTTCTCCTGTCCAGCTTTTGAGCAGGGTTACGGTGGATTTGGCTGGGGCTAGATTAAGTGTTTGTAGTGCACCAGCCATGTAGTGTGTTCAGATAGGGTTGAAGGAGATCTGTTGCTCTTTTTGGGTCATGGTGTGTGCATGTGAGTGTTATGTCATCTGCATAGGAGGCTAAGTTTATTTGGGGCGTATTGGGTGTAGTTATATCGTGCGTGTACAGATTGAAGAGTGCGGGCGATAGGACGGATCCTTGTGGGACTCCGTTTGGAAAGTTTCTGATTTTAGATGACTGACCGGCAAAAGATACGTGTGCACATCTGCCTGCTAGGAAGTTGGCCAGCCACCTTTTTGTGTTGTTGTGCATGTTTGTGTTGTAGATTTTGTTTGTTAGGTTGTGGCGGGGGATGGCATCGAAGGCTTTACTAATGTCGAATGTGGCTAATAGTGATCTGTGTGGTGGTCTAGCTGAGTTGATGCAGTCAAAAGCTCTTTGTGTAAGGTCTGTGAGAAGAGTGTTTGTGGAGTGCAGTGGCCTAAAGCCATGTTGTGTTGGAGCTAGGGGTAGGTCGGGTGTAATTAGTTGTAATACTAGGCGTTCCATGACTTTGGAGGGGGAGCAAATGAGTGTGATGGGGCGGTGCGAGGAGGGTAGCGTGGGGTCTTTGTTGGGTTTGGGGAATGTGGTGATGATACCATGCTTCCAAATGTCTGGTATTGTGTTGTCTGAATAACTGTAGTTTGATATGTTAGTGAGTGCTTTTATGCCTTGTGGTCCCAGGTGCCTGAGGTGTATGTTGCTTATGTTGTCTAGGCCACAAGCGGTTGAGTGCTTGAGATTGTTGATGATATGCTTTGTCTGGTGATTGGTGAAGGATATATAGTCAGGGTCTGTGGGGAATTGTCTCTTACGTCGGATGACACGTCGGTCGTCTTTGTGAGGTTTTAGGTGGCTGACATGTGAGAAGTGATTGATGAGAGTGTTTGCTTGTTGTTTACATGAAGGAGTAGAGTCTGTTGTTGTGATTGCGGCATGTGATTGTGTTGTGTTGCTGTTGGAAAGTGTGATGCTGTTTAGTGTTTTGTAGAGTTTTTTGGGGTTTGTTTTGTGATCAAGTGTTTGTAGGAAGTTATTCCAATTTAGTTTTTGTTGTTCTTGTATTTTGTTGTTAGTTTGGGTGTTGAGTGCTTGGATTTGTTGTGTGATGTCTTGTGTGTGGGGTGCTGGGGAGTGTTTCAGTATGTCGCGTTGTCTGATGAGGTTTTGAATTTCTGGTGTGAAGTTGGGGTTGTGTCTTTTTCTGTTACCTCTTGGAATGTGTTTCTTGTAAGCGTTTTGGATAGTTTTATTGAGTATGTGTACAGCATTGTTGATGTTAGTGATGGGTGTACTGTTTAGAGTTGTGAAGTGTTGTTCTGTCTCATTTGTGAATGCTTCCCAGTTAGCTCTTTTATAATTGGTGTATGTGTGTTTGTGGCTAGCTGGGGTGAGTCTGGTTTTGGTGGTGATAATGATCAGGAGGTGGTCAGAGCCTAAGGTTCTAACCACCCTCCACGATGTTGTGGGTGCGAGTTCTGGGGAGCTAAAGGTGATGTCTGGAGATGATGGGTTATAGAGGGCTTGGTGAGGAATATGGGTATGTTGATGGATGTCGTTACTGAGGTTATCAGTTTGGTTTTGTAGTACCAGCCCTCTGTCTGTGTCGGGGTTGTCGACAAACCAGGCCGACGTCTTGGCGTTGAAGTCACCACCCAGGATGATGTGTGGGGTGTTTGTGATGTGTTGTAAGTGTGGTCTGTATTCATTTGGTACTGTAGGGGATGTTTGGGGAGGGATGTATGTGTGTTTTTTTTTTTTTTTTTTTTCTATATTCCAACTTACTTCCTCTCGGGCATAGGCTGAGAGCCTTAACATTCACCGCTTTACAATGAACAGTGAAGCCTGTGAGGTCTTGTTCCAGTCTAGGGAGTGAGACATGTGAAGCATGTAGAGTACAACGAGCACCTGCCATCTTGCCTTCACATGAGGCACGGTGCTCACTCATGGCCCGAAACGACCCCATCTCTGAAGCCACCTCGTTCCCGTGCTTCACTGTCTCACCCCCTACACTCGGACTCTCACACTTACACACACACACAACGCCACCTGTTGCGCAGATAACTCACCAGGCATTGCACCCCTATAGCATATTTTGAATATGGGAATATTCATACAGTGCTATTTAATCAGGGAACAATGAGGGTATTTTATTGACGTTTCGGTGGGCTTGTGGTAATGCACTGATACTAGGTACAGCACAAATTCCATCCCAATAATATCTTCCCATTGATACATCGGGATTTGAACCCGGGACCTTTGGATTACCAGGCCAGTGGCAAGACCACTCCACCACACCTCCCCTTTATGATGGTTATGTTGGAGTTGTTGCCAGTACGTATTTTAATTGATTGTATTTCTGTTGTGTTATCATTTGGGGGGAGGAGGGATTTGGTTTGTACACTGGTAACTATGTATGATATTGCTTTGTGTACCAGGGTGATGAGTCCACCGCCTCCGCCGACAGCCATGTCTTGTCTGATGGTGGTGAAATCATGAAATGTGGGTGTTTTTTGTGTTGTAAGATGGCAATGTGTATGTTGTGTTGTTTGATGAAGTGTGAGAGTTTGTGTTTCTTTGTGTTGATGCCATCTATATTCAATTGGAGAATGTTAATGTTATGTGCACGATGTATGTTGGGTGCTGCTGCACGAGGATGAGGTGGGAGTGGGGGTGAGGGAGTGGGTGGGGGTGGGGGTGAGGGAGGGGCTGGGGGTTGGGACGGGTGAGGTGGGGGTGGGGATTGGGGAGCAGGAGATGGGGGTTGGAATGGATTAGGATAGGGTGTGGTGTGTTGAGTTGAGGATGTGGATGGTATGGGAAGGTTAGGTGGGTTAGGGAGGAGAGGTGGACGGGTTTTAGGGGGGGGAGTGGATGATATGGGAAGGTTAGGTGGGTTGGGGAGGAGAGGTGGACAGGTTTTAGGCGAGGGAGGGGCATGAGGAACAGGTCCAGGTGTTCGTGAAGTGTTTCTTGGAGGCAAGTGGTGTGCAGGTGAAGTGGGTCCCGTTCCTGCATGAATTGCAGAGAACTGAACCCTTAGTGTGGCGACTCAATGATGGGTTTTGAGCAAGTTGGACATATGTATGTGTAGGTGGATCCTGGGTTGCTCTCAATGCCTCCGGCTAGAAGAAGTCTTCGAGAAATGACAGCCGGAGAGTCATTTCTCGGTGTAGGAAAAACTGTGTGATGTGTGTGTGTGGTGTGAGAGGTGTGGAAATTCCCGGCGCGACCGAAGCCGCTCCAAGGACTCCTGTACGAGTAGGCATAATTGCCCGAAATTGCCTTCATTCCCTGCTCATTTTCATGCATAAGCAAAAGCCAGAGCGTAATACAATTATGTATTCGTGAAAGTACGGTAATAGCTTTCAAATTACTCCTGAATCATCCCTGTACGACGTCTGGTTTTCTTGTAAGGATCTTGCAAACGAAGGGCAAAATTGCTAAAAATTACCAAATCCGATAGGCAAAATGGCTAAAAATTACCAATTATTTTCTGTTTTCGCTATGTGTGACGCTGCACATAAGTGAGCTCTCTCTCACACAAACCTCAGTGTCGTGGCGGGGCCTTTAGGCTCCGGCTGACGTCCATCCGTGCTGCTTGCAAAAGCTGGCCTGGCTCACAGGCTACAAAATAGCCGGAAAATCGTCTCCGTCATATGAGGGGCCCCGCGGGAATTGGGTTAAGAAGTGTGGTGGTTTTGATTATTTGATAGGGTCACCATAAGGGTAATGGTGAGGCATTTTTTCTGTACAGAAGCTTGGCCTTTTTGGTTGGGGCTTCTTAGGAATGTGACCTTTTTCGTTAGCCATGGAGAAACTGCAGAGGTACAAATTATTATAAGCAACCTCATGTTAAAAATATCTTATATATTTTTGTTTAGCTTTACTTGGCATTCCTCTTCCTCTATGTATCTAGCAATTTAACCCCCTCAAACTCCTTATGACGCGATGGTGTGGTAATTACCCCGGGCCGAAAAGCTCTAAAAGACGATCGAGTGATAACTCAAGCGAGCTTGAAATACGCAGGCGTTTCGTTCATGGGCACCCCTTCAGGGATCAAGGTGTCCGGCAATATATACCGGTAGGCTATAGATAAATTCATTTTTGGGCTATTTCTTCCATTTTATTTATCCTGTTAAAGTGCTTGATTGATTTTTGTGCTAATGTAGTTAGTATTTGGAGTAATTTTACATATTTCAGCTAATCTGAAGAGCACATGCAATTTATTTGTGCATGTTCAGTAAGTATTGCTGGGGAAAGGGTTAACGTATTCATCTTTTGGGGTATTTATTCTATGTTTTTATCATGTTTCTGTGATTGATTGAGTTTTGTGCTAATGTAGTTGGTATTTGGTATAATTTTACATATTTTAGATAAATCAGAAGCGCACATGCAATATATTTGGGCATTTTCAGTCAGTATTGCTGGGGAAACGGTTAACATACAGTATTCATCATAGGAAGGGAAGAGGATGTGTAGCTCAGATCTTTGCCCTGAAATATGTTGTGGAGAAATATCTTGAGAAGGGACAAAAGTTGTATGCTGCCTTCATGGACTTGGAGAAGGCCTATGAAAGAGTTGATAGAGAAGGTACCGGTATGTAGAAAGTACTTGGAATATACGGAGCAGATAGCAAGTTACTGAAAGCAGTGAAAAGCATGTATGCGGGTGCAAAGGTGTCAGTATGTGTTGAGAATGAACAGAGCGAGTTCTTTGATCTGAATTTTGGGTTAAAGAAAGGGTGTGTGATGTCCCCGTGGTTGTTCAATATATACTGTACTGTATATGGATGGAGTCATAAAAGAAATGCAAGGATGAGCAGTGGATGTTGGTGTACCACTAATAAGGGAAGGCAACGAGTGGAATGACAGAGTTGATAGAGAAGGTATGTGGAAAGTACTGAGAATATATGGAGTAGATGGCAAGTTGCTGAAAGCAGTGAAGAGTATGTATGAGAGTGCAAAGGTATCAGTACGTGTGAAGAATGAACAGAGGGAGTTCTTTGATCTGAATGTTTGGTAAAGCAAGGGTGTGTGATGTTCCGATGGTTGTTCTATAATTATATACAGTACATGGATGGAGTCATAAAAGAAATACAAGGAAGAGCAGTGGATGTTTGTGTACTGCTGTTTGCTGACGATATGAATGGGAGTTGCAGGGTCTGGTAAATATGTTTGGAACAGTGTGCGAAAAATGGAATCTGAAGGTAAATGCGGGGAAGAGCAAGGTGAAGTTGAACGGTCAGGCTATGGAGGTTGTCAGCTCATTTAAGTATCTTGGCAGTGTACAGAGTAAAGATGGGAGTATGGATGAAGAAGTGTGGGAGAGGGTGCAACAGGGGAAGAGGGTTGTAGGAATGCTGAAAGCAGGAACATGAAATAGGGTGGTCAGCATGGAACTGAAGAAGTCCTTGCATGACAGTGTGGTAATCCCGACACTGACTTACGGAAGCGAAGCATGGACGTTGTTGGAGAGATTCAAACCAAGAGTGAAAGGGATGGAAATGAGTTACTTGAGAAGTGTGTGCAGAGTTACATGGAGGGATAGACAGACGAATGAGGAAGTACGAGAGAGGTGTGGTGTGAATGTACTGGAAAGTGCGAAAAAGAACACTTTGAGATGGTTTGGCCATGTGGAATGTATGGGAAGCGAGAGAATGACTAAGAGAGTGTACGAGTGAGGTGGAAGGACAGAGGGAGAAATAAACCGAGAGAGAGGTGGAAGGATGGAGTTAAGAAGTATATGCGTGAAAGCGGTGCTGGATGGGAGGAGGGGCGTCGACTGACTGGGGACAGAGGTGCATAGGGGTGTTTCGTTCGTGGCCAATCCTTCGGGGATCAAGGCGTCCGTCAATAGATAGATAGATAAATTCATCTTTAGGGCTATTTCTTAAATTTTCTTTATCCTGTTAGTGTACTTTATTAAAAATGTTGGTAATGTAGTTGGTAATTGGTGTAATTTTACATATTTCAGATATAGGATGTCAACAGAATAACAAATGATGAGCTGAAGAGACGTTTAGGTATAAAGAGTATTAACGAGGAGATGCGTACAAGTAAACTGGGATGGTATGGACATGTGGAGAGAATGGATGAACAAAATTGGGTGAAAAGATGCAGGTCTGCGATTGTGGAGGAAGCTGCACCATGGGGTGGACCGAGTAAGACCTGGGATCGGACTATACGTGCCGATCTCAAATCCAAAAACTTGACAAGTAAAGCATCCCTTAACAGGGTTGCCTGGAACGCCGCCATTAGGAAAAGAGACTGAAACTGCACATCTGTGTGGACCACTCAGTCTTAAAATTTTATGTACATATGTATGTATAAATCAGAAGAGCACATGCAATCTATTTAGGCATTTTCAGTCAGTATTGCTGGGTAAAGGGTTAACATATTAATCTTTTGGAGTATTTCTCCCATTTATTTATCCTGTTAGTGAGTTTTATTGATTTCAGTGCTACTGTAGTGGTATTTGGTGTAATTTTACATATTTTAGATAAATCTGAAGAGGACGTGCAATATAATTGGGCATTTTCAGTCAGTACTGCTGGGGAAACGGTTAGCATACTGTAGTCATCTTAGGAAGGGAAGAGGATGTGTAGCTCAGATTTTTGCCCGGAAATGTGTTGTGGAGAAATATCTGGAGAAGCGACAAAAGTTGTATGCTGCATTTATGGAGTTGGAGAAGGCCTATGACAGAATTGATAGAGAAGGTATGTGGAAAGTACCGGTACTGAGAATATACGGAGTAGATGGCAAGTTGCTGAAAGCAATGAAGAGCATGTATGAGGGTGCAAAGGTGTCAGTATGTGTGGATAATTAACAGAGCGAGTTCTTTAATTTGAGTGTTGGGTTAAAGCAAGGGTGTGTGTGATGTCCCCATGGTTGTTCAATATATACCGGTACAGTATATGGATGGAGTCATGAAAGAAATACAAGGAAGAGCAGCGGATGTTGGTGTACCGCTGATAAGGGAAGGAAACGAGTGGAAGTTGCCTCAACAGTACAGTACCGGTACTACTGTTGCTGACAACACAGTTCTGATGAGCGATAGTGAATGGGAGTTGCAGGGTCAGGTAAATATGTTTGGAACAGTGTGTGAAAACGGAATCTGGAGGTAAATGCTAGGAAGAGCAATATTATGGTCTTTGAAAGGGGTGCAACCATAGAGTGTGAAGTGAGGTTGAACGGCTATGAAGAATGTCAGCTCATTTAAGTATTTGGGCAGTGTGTTGAGTAAAGATGTGAGTAGGCCTATGGATGAAGAAGTGTGGGAGAAAGTGTAACAGGGGAAGAGCGTTATAGGAACTCTGAAATCAGTAAGAAGAAATAGGGTGGTCAGCATGGAAGTAAAGAAGTCCTTGCATGACAGTGTGGTAATCCCGACATTGACTTATGGGAGGGAAGCATGGACGTTTCTGACTGGGATTGATCATTGATAATCATTGGTTATGCTAGTTGGAAAATTAGTGGGGTAGAATGTAGAGTTCGGGTGTACTGCCAGCCTTGTTACACTACGCGGAGCGGCGGCGGACGCTGGCCATCATGTTCCCGTCTATTTGACTGCTTTTGGATACAATAATAGGTTGAGGGGGGGTTACCCCCCCATGACATATTGTCATCATCATATATATTGCCAGCAGGAGGCAAATAACCGAAAAAAACGCCTTCAAAATAGACGCGAACTAAATGATGGTTCACACATAGCCGAGTCGGTGCGCGAGTCCAACATGAGTGATGAAATTTTGCTATTCAGCAATGACTCGTCGATACTCCTCAACACTCGTATAGACTCGTGCTACGCTCGTGTATACTCTTTGTTTACTCGACACACTCGTGGGTACTCGCCACAGGGTCCTAAAATTTCATGCATGCATGACATTTTTGGGCCCCGTGGCGAGTACCCACGAGTGTGGCCTAAATACGTGTAGACTCGTGTACATACGTGTTAACTCGTGTTTGACTCTGAATAACTCTTCGTTATTCGTGTTAACTCGTGTTGACTCGTGTAAACCCGTGTAACACTCTATGGTGATTAGTCACTTTTCGTCATCATTTCGACGTTGACGAAGCAACACGTGTCTACACGCAACAACACGTATGTAACACACATGCAACACGTATCAACCAGAGTAGAAAGCACGAATGTGAGTGCCAAAATTTGGTGCCCCCATGATGCCAGAGTTTACACGATTCAAACACGATTCAAACACGATCCACTGAGAAGAAAACACGAGTGTAACACGAAAAAGCAAGTGTCATTTGAAATTCCGTTATTTAAAAAATGTAGGACGAATCAACAGGAGTTTACACAAGTTTACACGGATGTAACACGAGTCAACACGTCTGCAACAGAGATCCAACGAGAGTCAACACGTTGTCTTTCGTGTTGATCCGTATTACAATCGCGTTGACTCGTGTTAGACTCGTCCATACTCTTTGTTTACGTGCCCTGGAATGTGGCCATTATTTTTCAAATTTTTGACACTCGTGTTGGGTTCGTATTACACTCGTTTTGACTCTCAGTTACTCGTACAGACTCTTGCATGAACACGTGTTGACTCGTATTGACTCGAGTTAACTCGTGTTACACTCTCCTCGACTCGGGAGCAATTGCTACTCGCGGCCGACTCAGCCTCCAGCGACGGCGATAATCGACGAGTGTGACTCGTGTTGGACTCGCGCACCGACTCGGCTATGTGTGAACCAGCCTTTAACCACGGTGATCGACATATGTAAACATGACGGCGGCGGTGTCGGCGTCGGACACTTGCGATAATGTTCCAGTCTATTTTGAATGCCATTGGATACAATAATATGTTGAGGGGGGCTTTGCCCCCATGATGTGTTGTCATCATCATATACTGTATATTGCCAGTAGGGGGCAAACAACCAAAAAAATGGCCACAAAGCCCTCCCCTCAACATATTATTGTATCCAATGGCAGTCAAAATAGACGGGAACATGATGGCAAGCTTCCGTCGCCGCTCTGCGCAGTGTAAACAATGGTGGCGGTACACCCGAACTCTACATTCTACCCGGCTAGGCCTATATTATAGGCTACAATAAATAAGTAGGCTTGGCTATTTTATCTATAGGCTAGGCCTAGTCTAATATTACAATTTAAGGTAGCATTCAAGTTGACTACAGCAGGACTTACCCTTGACCAGGTATAGGCTATCCTAGTGTTTACTAAGCCTATACCCCTTTGAAAGGACATTAGCCTAGCCTATTCTAACAACCTTACCTAACCTATTATAGTAGGCTATTATGGGTGGGGGCTGCCGCCCCCACACCCGATTTTTGGTGTATTTGTCTATTTTGTCTGTGAAGTGGGAATTTTTTCAATTTGTCGATAACGAAAATCCTCCATGCGGACTATAGCCTATGGAGAAAAATATGGCGAATCTATTGTTGCCTATTATCTCTAATAAATTGTTTCTCATAATGCTGCAGTAGTGTCGTTTAAAATACCAACTATTTAATTGTGTGCCTTTAAAAATTACCTAAATTAGGCTATAGGCTACTGGAAGATTAGAAGAATCTTTAAGAAAGACTAGGTTAGGGTTATTGTCGTGCCAAAGCTAGATTATAGCCTAAATATAAAAGGAAGTGAATAAAATGAAATATGCCGAAAAAATCGCTGTCAAAATAGACGCGAAGTTAACCGCGGCGATCGCCCTATGTAAACATGACGACCGTACACCCGGTAACTACCATCCATTAAGTTACTGTGGGACACAAAATATGTTGAGGGGGTCCTCTGCGGCTCTGCCCCCTCACGTCGGCCCGTCATGTATTATGATGTACGGTAAGTCATCATCATCTGTGCTAATTCATAGGATCCCCAATTAAGGACAAAGTCAATCAACAGACGAAATAAGCTCCCAAATTACAATAACATAGTGGCCCGCCGTTTATGGGCGACTTTTTACACGTCATTTTAAATGTTACTTTCCTGCCCTGGTCTAGGCCTAATAGATTATTCCAAAGAATCAAACTTAAATTAAAAGGAAGTAGCCTAGCCTACAGTTTATAGGAAGGCTATTCCAACATGCATTCCAGAACTTAGGCTAGCCTTGGCCTAGGCTATATGAAAATTTGTGGGTGGTCTGCCAAAAAAGAATCACTAGGCCTATTAGGCTATGGGTAGGCTAGTATGGGGTGCATTTTGCAAATCTTCTGAACTCTTAGGCCTAGGCTAGGCTAAATTAAAACTCACAAAATCTGAGTAAAACCAGCACTAGAATTTTGTCTTGTGTTATCTTGGGGGTTAAGGGCAACCTCAGGCGAATACTCGCCCGTTCCGGCCCTACCGTAGTCGCGGAGATCCTATGTCACAATTAAATTAGTTTATAGTTAAGGTTAAATTTCACCACCGTGTCACTTTCACTCTAGGTCATTCGTAGAACCGTAACACTGTAAAGGCAACAACCCAATAGCAGGTCATCAGGTGGCGAACCAGAGACCTACAAACCGCGGTACTAGGGCCAGAGCAATGTCTTGAAGCGAGGTGCCCTTATCAACCAACCCCAGATAATCCAGTAGGAGCTGTCGGAAGGAATCCATCTTTGAAGCCAGAAAGGGACGCCCATCCACATGCTCAGTGACGGGACGAGGCGAGGCTTAGGAGGCATATGTAGGACGACCAGATGTAGTATGTGGAGGGAAGAGGTACCGTACGACGATATATGGGATGCGGAGACTGCGGAGGGAAGAGCTCGTCAAAGTCATACGGTTCCTCAGTACCTCAACAATAACCGGGGGACGGCCGGTGCGGGCAATGGTCGATCGCCGTAGTTAATATAAGTTCGCGTCTATTTTGACGGCGATTTTTGTTTTAGTTAGGCTAGGCCTAGGCTATTTGCCCCCTGCTGGCAATATATATGATGATGACAATATGTCATGGGGGTGATTGACCCCCTCAACATATTATTGTATCCAACGATCTCTAACCTCTATATCTCAAAATGGGCTAGAGCAAATTGGCTGTAAATTTCCACATCTAGGCTATTCTTTGACAGATTTGCTCCCTCCAATTAATATTTATTAGCATAAATTCAGCCTAGTTTAGCCTATAAAACAAAAACTAACATTTGTTTAGCCTAGGCCTACATATAAAAAGAAAAACCCCACTCGTACTGCAATTATAAGCATATATATGAGTATCTAAGTTACAAAGCAAATGTTTTTGTATAAAATAAACCATAAAATTGTCATCTTTCAACTGTTGAGGTCATGGGGTTGTGGGGAGATTGTAGGCACCAATCGATCAGGGTTAGACCCAGGTGAGGTTTTAGGCATGTGATAAAGAGTCGCTGGAACTCCTGTTTCACTTGCTTGGCCTCTCTTACTGATTTTCTTTGTGCCTCATTTACACTGAGAGCAATCCAGCTAGCTCTCACAAACACCTCCTCCTCCTATCCACTTCACTACACTAAACATGCACACCACACTTCATTCTTCCACACCAAAATTTAAAAAAAAAAAAAAATATGAATTGTAGCCCAGCCTCGGAGTCCCCAGGGGGGGGACCATAAATGCCCCCTCACCCGACCGACCATCCCCTGACGACCCCACACAATTACCTGGACCTCGGCCTGTTACTCTTTCTATTAATTTCTGCAACATTCGCGGACTTTCCTCTAACTTTCACTCTGTTGAGCACCATCTCTCCTCCTACAAACCTGATCTTCTCTTCCTCACCGAAACTCAGGTGTCTGTAGCAACATCCAGCAACCCCTTCTCTGTATCCTCCTACTTTCTCTATCCTAGTTTCAAAGCCAAAGGCGGATGTTGTGCATATGTGCACAACAAACTCACTTGCTCTCGTGTTCCCGATTTCGACTCCTCTGAATTCTCAACTTTATGGCTCAAACTTTCCTGTCATTCTCTTACTAAATATTTCTGTGCTGTCTATCTTTCCCCTAACTCTACCAACTTTCCCAAATTCTTTGACTATCTAAACTCTACAGTGGAACACATTCTATCCATTTCTCCTTTCTCAGAAATCTCCATCTTAGGAGATTTCAGCGTTCACCACCGCCATTGGCTCTCCTCTCACACTACTGATCCACCTGGTGAACAAGCCTACGTCTTTTCTATCCTAAATGACCTAGAGCAGTTAGTTCTGCAACCCACCCGTATCCCGGATCGCATCGGAGATCGGCCCAACATTCTTGACCTGTTTCTAACTTCTAACCCTTCTTCTTATACTGTCGATCTTTTCTCTCCTTTGGGCTCCTCCGACCATAAACTTATCTCTGTCACCTGTCCTATCTCTCCAGTACAGCCACCGATCCTCCTAGCCGGCGGCGCTTGTGGCACTTTGGCGCTGCCGACAGGAGGCTCTTCGGCAGTACTTCTTTGATTTCCCATGGAATGATTTCTGCTTCCATGGCCGAGGACCCTCGGAGAGTGCTGAACGCATTACCGAGGTAATCCTATCGGGCATGGAAGCATACATTCCATTCTCTTTCTCTCAGACTAATGCTAAAAATCTTGGTTTACTCACGCCTGTTCTACTGCTGTCCGCAATAAGAGGAAGCATTCAAACGGTACCGACGCCTTAAAACTCAAGACTCTCATTCTTCATATGTTTCTGCCCGGAATCAAGCCAAATCTGTTCTTCGACTTGCCAAACACTCTTTCATCAATAATAAATGCACTGAACTATCCAACTCTAGCTCTTCCCAAGCTTTCTGGCATCTAGCCAAAAACCTCTCCAACAATTTCTCTTCCTCGTCTTTCCCTCCCTTTCCCACTCTGATGGCACAACCATCACTTCTTCCTCTGACAAAGCTAAACTCTTCGCTCAAACTTTTGCTAGAAAACTCCACCTTGGATGATTCCGGTGCTATTCCCTCTCCGCCCTCCTCTCTCTTACTTATGCCTAATATCCTAATCTCTTCTAAAAGATGTACTTTCTACCTCTCTGGGCTTAACACTAATAAGGCGTACGGTCCGGACGGTGTTCCTCCTGTTGTTCTCAAAAACTGTGCTTCCGTGCTGACTCCCTGCCTAGGCAAACTCTTTCGTCTCTGTCTATCCTCTAACGTCTTCCCTTCATGCTGGAAGTTTGCTCACATTCAAACCTGTCCCAAAGAAGGGTGACCGCTCTCAAAACCCTCCAACTATCGTCCAATTGCTCATATCTCTTGTCTTTCTAAAGTTTTTGAAACTATTCTTGCTTCCAAATTTCTTAAGCATTTCTCTTCTCATAATCTGCTCTCAGATCGCCAGTATGGCTTCCTTAAGGGTCGCTCTACTGGTGATCTTCTTTCATATCTTACTAACTCTTGGTCATCCTCCTTTCGGGACTTCGGTGAGACTTTTTCTATTGCACTAGACATATCGAAAGCCTTCGATAGAGTCTGGCATAAATCTTTAATTTCTAAACTACCCTCCTTCGGTTTCTATCCTCCATCTGTGCCTTTGTCTCTAATTTCCTTTCCGGCCGTTCCATAGCCGCGGTTGTGGACGGCCATTGTTCCTTCCTCACTCTATAAACTCCGGTGTTCCTCAGGGCTCTGTCCTATCTCCTATTCTCTTTCTAATTTTTATAAATGATCTCCTTAACTGTACCTTAATTCCTATCCATTCATACCCAGACGACTCAACCTTGCACTACTCCATTAGTTTTTCAGAACGCCCCAGCCAGCAATCCCTCAACGACAAACGTAATGAAGCTATAGAACTCTTAAATTCTGATCTAATACTATTTCCAATTGGGGCAAGAGAAAACCTTGTTAACTTTAATGCTTCCAAAACCCAATTTCTCCATCTATCTACCCGTCAGGATCTCCCAGCGGGACTATCCCTTATTCCTTCAACAATACAAAAATCAACCCTTCATCTTCTCTCAATATTCTTGGTGTCTCTTTTTCTTCTGCTCTCATTTGGAAGGACCATATTACCAGTCTTGCTAAGGCAGCCTCCCAGAAGCTGGGTGTGCTCAACCGCCTTAGGGTTTCTTTTCCCCTGCACAGCTTCTTGCTCTGTACAGGGGCATAGTGCGCCCTTGTATTGAGTATTGTTCACATGTGTGGGAGGTTCCTCTCACACTGCTCTCCTAGACAAAGTTGAAAGGAAGGCCTTTCGTATCATTATCTCCAGTCCACTCACCAACTCTCTGCAATCTCTCTCTCTCCGCCGCAATGTTGCATCTCTCTCGCTATTCTATCGCTACTATAATAATCAGTGTTCCTCAGAGCTATCTCAGTGCATACCACATCCTTTACGTAGGGCACGTGGTACACGTCTTGCAACTCAATCCCACCCCTACTCTGTGCAACTCTCCAACCCAAGAGTGAAACGTTACTCTCAAACTTTCTTCTACTCAACAGCTGAGCTCTGGAACTCTCTCCCAGAATCAGTCTTTCCCCTCTTCCTATGACTTAAATTGCTTCAAACTCTGTGTGTCCAGGCATTTTGGCCTCGAACGTCCCTTGATTTTGGCCCTGTCACTCTTTCAAAATGGGGGAGGCACTCGCTATAGGCAGTTATGCCTTTTGCCTCCCTCAATCACATAGAAAAAAAAAAAAAAAAAAAAAAAATATAAAAAAACTGATACATTAGGAAAAAAGGCATTAAGATTTGTGTTAGCGGGTCTATCGTCCCCTTTATTTACATAGTCGCACGCTCGCAGTTACATTCGCGTCTAATTTGACTGTGGTTATTTGCCCCTGCTGGTGATATATGATGATGACAATAAGTCATAGGGGGATAAAGCCCCCTCAAACGCCATTATTGTATCCCACAGCCAGGCGTTGAGTAAATTGTTTTGTTACCGGCCGGCGGATTGAGGGTGGCCTTTACCCCAGGGTGTCAAACGAGAGCCGAGTCCAATATGTTTTGTCTTATTATTGTATAGGGCCTAGGCCTATGTAAAGATGAAAATATGGTTTATAGTTTAAATTATGCCTTTGGAAGTGATGGAAGGGCCAAAACAAGGTTATTTCAGGTTAATTTTCTTGTATTCCTTATCATATTCATTCGAGTCTCCACACAAAATTGCTTCGGTTTGACACCCTGCTTTACCCAGCAGTTAAATTAGAAGCGAATGTAGGCCTAACTGCGAGCGTGCGACTAGGCTATATAAACAAAGCTTTTGGTATGACACACTACAACTCTTACCAAAACTGGGAGTCATCAAGGAAGGTACAATTTATTCCAGTGGGAGAAAATCCAGTGAAAATGAGTCAAACAATTAGTGTAATAAAGAAGAAAATGGAAGAAGACAATTTTAAATCTGAAGATATGTGGATGACAAGGTTAGTTGATAAATACAAGAATCGACCTAATGAACAAATGCTTGATACCATGTGCCTAGCCTCTTTCTGTTCAGAATTCCGAATTATGGCCAAATCCGAGAAACCCAGTGCAGTAAAAAGAAACCATAAGAATCCTGTCTATAAATTACAAAATGAGCTTGGTTATGTGCATAAAAGATCCAGAACAGATCCTGCTGTTATAAGGTATGCAAAATTCTCACGTTCCAAGGAACCTGAAAAATATTACCAAAGCATGCTTCAACTTTTTCTACCTTACCGCTTAGATATTCAATTACGGCCGAATACTTGTGAGACAATATGAAACAGGTCTATGAAACGGGAGCTATTAAGTGTGGTACAGAAGTTTTACAATCTGTAAAAACAATTGTTAAATTAAATAAAGCAATGTTTGAAGTAGATGGGGAATCTATTGAGGTGGCCCAAGAAATGCTAGAAAAACATGGATCATTGGAAGATGCATGGGCTCAAATCTGTCCAGAGACCGAAGTTGAAAGGTTAGAATGTACAAGCTTACCCAAATTAAAATATGAAAAAATAAATGAGGACTCGGATATTCCAGATTTACTTCACTGCAGCAATAAAGAACATAATATTGAAATTCACCAGTTTGCTGTATCACCGCATGAGGCACATAAACTATGTCGTTCACTTAATAAGCAACAACAAAATATATTCTATACAGTTAGACAGTGGTGTATAAATAAAAGAAACAAAAGTGAATCAGAGCCATTTCATGTGTTCATTACTGGTGGTAAGGAAAAAGTAACTTGATAAAATGCATCACTATGAGGCCACCAGAATTCTTCCTCCTACTTTGCAAAATCCAGATGATGTATCTGTAGTGTTAATTGCTTCAACTGGTGTTGCAGCCTTTAACATTGGTGCATCAACAATACATAGTTTATTTTGTATTAGCATTAATTCAAAGCTACCCTACCAACCTCTTTAACATATATACATGGAAGACTGAGACAAATAAAGCAATGTAAGAGCTTCTCACGATTTGGTACTGTATCAGTCATTGCTGTTGGAGATTTTTATCAACTTAATCCAGTGAAAGGTAAAGCCTTATATACTGACAGTGTTGGTTTGAATCTTTGGACAGATTTATTTTCTATTGCTGAATTAACACAAATAATGAGACAGAAAGAGGGTGTGTTTGCAGAAACACTTAATCGCATAATAACAAAAGAAATCTGAACCTTTAATGAATGAGGACATGGACTTACTACGCAAATGTGAGACAGGCGAGGATAGTGATGCTCTTCACATATTTGCAACAAATCATCAGGTTGATGCATACAATATTTCAAGGTTAAATTCATCATGTTCTAATAGTATTTCTATTGATGCAGAAGATTTCTATAGAGATGCTAGAAACTGAAAAGCTGGAAAAAGAGCTTCTCCTTATAACAAAGTGTTTAACACCAGTCTTTTGAGTAAACTTGTAATCGCAGTTGATGCACGCGTTATGCTGACAACAAATATTGATGTTTCAGAATGGTTTAGTAAACGGTGTAATTGGAACAGTTTCATTTGTACAACATACTCGCTGGTGTTACCTTTCCTCAAGTAATATACATAGTGTTTGATGATGCAAAAGTTGGAAGCAAATTGCGGAAAACAGAAACATATTTTTACAAACAGTAAAGAACAGCACTCCCATTATGATTGAAGAGGATAGAGTAACTAATAATGGTGGTGTAAGACGGCAATTTCCATTGAAACTTGCATTTGCCTGTTCTGTACATAAAATCCAAGGATGTACTTTAAGCAAGTGTGTTGTGTCTTTGGACAAAATATTTACAGCAGGTCAAGCTTATGTTGCACTAAGTCGTGCCACTTCAATGGAAGGACTTATAATACAAAGACTTTGAAGAGTCCTCCATTTATTGTAGTGAAAAGGTAGAAATAGCCCTATCTAGTATGCCTCGTTTTATTAGTTATGCAAACAATCAAGTAAATGAACATCAAGAGGGGTTGAAAATAATCTTGCACAATATTGAAGGTTTAAAATCCCATATTAAAGATATAAGATCAGACATACGGTTCTCTAGTAGCTAATGTAATTTGTGTGACAGAAACTTGGCTTACTAAGAATGACTCTCAAGGAAAGCCAGAGCTGAATGGATTTACCTTTTTTCATAAAACAAGAGAGGAATGTTACAACTCATCAGACAAAGCTTGTGCTCATTTAAAACTAGAAACTCATGGAGGTGTTGGTGTATATTACCGTAAAGATTTTAAGTGTGATATAATACATTTTTCAGTGGCTAACTTAGAATATCTGGCCTGTTTTTCTGTTGAATGGAATATAATAACTGTTGTAATATACAGACCAGTTTCATATAGACTTAATTATTTTTAGAGAAAATTTAAGTAAATTGCTAAATGAACTAGGCAAATACACAATTGGTTGCATTGTGATGGGGGACTTTAATGAAAACATCCAAACTAACTCTTCTATTGTAAAGTTAATGGAAAAGCGTGGATACACTCAACATGTAACACAACCAACAACTGAAAATGGCACACTAATTGATCATGTATATGCTAAGAGGTTAGGAAATATGAAGGTGAAAGTTATTCCCACATATTACAGCTATCATGAGGGAATTTCCATTGAAATTTGAAATGACCCTCCAGTAATTTATAATCTAATCCCTATAAAATCATAATATAACATTAGGCTATTGTAAATATTGCAATGTGTTTGGTTACCGGTACCCGTTATATTTATGTAGTGCATTATTGAGCATTCTGATTTCGTCTTTAGCCTTTGTGGTGTTGTCCTTGTATAATAAGGTGATTACTTGAGCAATACTAAATGCTATACATACCGTACTGTACTATATTTTATTTGAGCATTAATTGTTTACTAATCTAGAATTGTAATACTGTGTACTTTATGTAAGAATTCCCCCCTAATATTATGATCCCTAAAGCAGTTGGGGGGGGGGGGCTGGCGACTGGAGATTGATGGGGGAGGGTTTAATTGACTTATTTTAATACATCTCCCCTTCAGCTTCTTGCGTCGTCTGCTTGGGGGGGGGGGACTAAAAAAATTTTCGTAGTTTTTTAATTCCTCTTTCTATGTTTTTTTCCCCTTCTGTTCTTATTCGTGTCTCATTCGGTTGTCCTCCGGACTGGCCTATATCATATGCCACCACGGGCTCCCTGGCTAGGTGACTAGCTCCTGACCTGATTGGTAGTCGGTCAGCTGATGCGGTCGATGCTGACTCGGATTTCACTCGGGGGGGTATTTTTTGTGCATGTCGGTGGGATATATTTTGTCCATAGGACCTGATCTCTCATTCTTCGCTTTTGATCACTTCTTAATTGGGGCTTGCTTGTGACTGCCAGTGTTAGCAGTTCTTTGCCTCATCTTTCGGATCTACCCTATAAGAGTTCTGCTGTGGAACTCATGTGGTGCGGCTCTGACTGAATTGGTGAAAATGGTCGAGAAATGTCTGCGTAATCTTCACCGGTCCTAGATTTGTTCACCTGCCGTTCTCTACTTATCATGTCTTGATCTGGTTTGTTACAATCTTGATCTAAGTCTTCCAGGCCCAGCCCTATTAGAGTATTTTTGGGGAGCTCCAGTGGTTTGTGGTTTTTAAAACTATTTTTAATAGATATTTGTTTAAATATGTAAGATATGCAATAAATTATGTAAATATATGTTTTTTTAATTTTATACCTATACAATAAAACTGTCATTATTTAAAGGAAATTCCATTGACTATTTACATCGCTAGGCGCTAGAGCTTCCTTATTTTCTATAATTCCTCCAGTTCACAATGAAATCCTATTGCTAACTTCCTTGTTCTTCAGCAGCCGTCGCCAGCCGGGTGCGTGCGTTGGACGCTTGGGATAATAGTTCCCGTCTATTTTGACATGCCATTGGATACGTATAATCATGTTGAAAGCCCACCCCTCAACCCCTCCATTGACATGTTATCATCCGCATATATTACTATTGCCAGTATGGGGGCAAAACAACCAAAAAAAATTGCGGCAAAGTCCCTTCCCTCAACATATTATTGTATCCAATGGACAGTCAAAAATAGTGACAGGACATGGATCGTAATAGCGTCCACCGCCGCCGCCCCCATGGTCATGTTTACATGGTCGACCGTCCGCAGTTTGGTTAGGCCTATTGGCCCCCTCGCTGGAACAAATTATATGGGATGATGCTACCATATTGTCTATGGGGGTGTTTGCCCCCCTCTCACATATTATTGTTATGCACAACGGCATTCAAAATGGACGTGAACAGGATGGCAAGATTTCGTCACACGCTCTGCGTAGGGTAAACATTGGTGGCAGGTAACCCCGAACTCTACATTCTGCCCGGCTAGGCCTATATTATAGGCCTACAATTAAATGAGTAGGCTAAGCTATTTTATCTATAGGCTAGGGCCTAGTCTAAATATTACAAATTTAAGGTAGCATTCAAGGAGACTACAGCAGGACTTACCTTTTGACCGGGTATAGCGCTTATACTAGTGTTTACTATGACATATACCCTTTGAAAAAGAACATTAGCCCTAGCCGAACTAAACAACCGTACCCTAAACACGATAATAGTTAGGCTAGTATGGATAGGTGGGGGCTGCCACCCCCACACCCCCGATTTTTTGGTCGCTGTATTTGTCTATTTTGCCCACGGCTGGCACAATATGACGAATGACATGACAAGGTTAAATTTCATTCCTCTTTCTATCGTGTTTTTCCCCTTCTGTTCTTATTCTGTCTCGTGCGGTGTTGTCCTCCGGACGGCCTATATCATATTGCAACCCTGGCATGGCTAGGTTACTTAGCATCCTATGACACTGATTTGTGTCGGTCGCCTGTGATGGCGGTCGAGCTTGACTCGATTTTGCCCTCGTGTTCTGTTGTTGTGGGGATTTTTTGTGCATTGTCGGGCTGCGATATATTTTTCCAGAGGGACACGCATCTCTCATTCTTCGCTTTCTTTGATCACTTTCCTTAATTGATGCTTGTGCTGCAGTTGTGTAGACAGTTCTTGCCTCATCTTTCGGCTATATACTTATAAGAGTTCTGCTGCTTCGGAACTCATGTGGTTGCGGGCCTCATTGAATTGGTGAAATGGCTGAGAGAAGAGGAGGGGAAGGATGAAATGTCGGAGGATCTTCTACAGGCTCCTAGATTTGTTCACCTGCCCTTCCATACCTATTCCACGTCTTGATTTGGTTGTCCATCTTGATTTCTAAACTTCTTCAGGCCAGCCCTATTAGAGTATTTTGGTGGGACACTCAGTGGTGTGGTTAAACTATTGTTTAATATATATTTGTTTAAAAGTATGTAAGATAAGCAATTAAATTATGTAAAAAATATATTGTTTTTACTTTATACCTATACATATAATTGGCATTATTAAGGAAAATGTCCATATGATCCTAGTGACATCGCTAGGGCCTTAGCTGGCCTTATTTCTATTAATTGTGTTTCCTCCAGTTCACAATGAAAACTATTGGCTAACTTCCTTGTTCTTCAGCCAGTCCGCGGCGGGGTTGGTCGGCGTTGGACAAGCTTGGGAAAATGAGTTCCCGTCTATTTTGAATGCCATTGGATACAATAATATGTGTGAAAAGCCCCCCCTCACCACACCCCCATGACATGTTATCATCATCATATATTATATTGCCACTAGGGGGCAAACAACCAAAAAGAAAATTGCACACAAAGCCCTTCCATAAACCTATTATGTATCCAATGGCAAGGTCCAAAAATAGTGCGGACCCAAATGATCGCCAAGCGGTTCCCACCGCCGCCGCCGCCGTCCTGTTTACATGGCTCGATCGGCGCAGTTGGGTTAGGCCTATTTGCCCCCCTGCTGGAAAATTGATATGATGATGAAAATATGTCATGGGGGTGTTTGCCCTCCTCAAAATTATTATTGTATCAAACGGCAGTCAACAATGGACGGGAACATGATGGCAAGGCTCTTTCGCGCGCAGCTCGGCGTAGTGTAAACATTGGGTGGCGGGTACGCCCCGAAACTAGGCCATTCTGCCCGGCTAGGAGTTCTCCCACTATAGCTTGCAAGAAATCGAGTAGGCTAAGCTATTCCTTATCTATACCGGCTAGACCTGGTCTAATATTACAATTAAAGGGTAGCATTCAAGGAGACCTACAGCAGGACTTACCTTGGACCGGGTAGAGGCTATCCTAGTGTTTACTAGGCCTATACCCCTTTGAAAGCACATGAGCCTAGCCAAACCTAACAACATTACCTAACCTATCATTAGTAGGCTAGTATGGGTGGGGGCTGCCACCCCCACACCCAAATTTTTGGTGTATTTGTCTATTTTGCCCCCTGCTGGCACCCTCAACATAGGTATGGTATCCATTGGCATTCAAAATAGACGGGGAACATGATTGCCAGACAAGGCGCCGCCGCCTCAGTCAGGGTTTTAACATTTGTCGATCGGCGTTGTTAAGTTCGGGTATAGTTTTGACGGGAGGGTATTTTGGTTATTTGCCCTCTGCTGGATATATATTATGATGTACAATTTGTCATGGGGGGGTGAAGGGGGGCAAAGACAAACCTCAACATAGTAAGTGGATCCAAAGGCAGGCTAAATAGACAGGGAAAGGATGGCAAGCGTCCGCCGCCACTACGTCGTACGGCGTCAATGTAAAACCAAGGATGGCTGATACACCCCAGTAAACTACATCCTACCCTGCTAATGTACTTTCAAAGGGGTCGACTATATAAATTAGGTTAAACACCTAGATTAGCCTATAAAACGCAACTCTTGCCGATAGGACTAGCCTAAAGGCTAACCCTTTCAAAAAGGTGTCTATTTTGACGGAAATTTTTTCGGCTTATTTAGCCCCCTGCTGGCAATATATATGATGGTGAAAATATGTCAATGGGGTGGGGGGGGGGGGGGGAGTGAGGGGGGGGACAAACCTCCACCTCAACATAATTGTATCCAATGGCATTCAAAATAGACAGGAACGTTAGTGCAAACGTCCGAAACCTCCACAGCCCACCGCCATGTTTAAATGTGTCGATTCGCCGGGGTTAAGTTAGCGTCTATTTTGACGGCGATTTGTTTTCGGTTAACTTGCCCCCTGCTGGCAAGATATTAAGATGATGAACAAGAAGTCATGAGGGGGGGGGGGGGGGCCTCAACAATGAC